>JACXGI010011517.1:0-24811 GCA_016801175.1 Esox masquinongy | reverse complement strand
A
Source organism: Esox masquinongy (assembly GCA_016801175.1). Lineage (NCBI taxonomy): Eukaryota > Metazoa > Chordata > Actinopteri > Esociformes > Esocidae > Esox > Esox masquinongy. The sequence goes on along the minus strand of JACXGI010011517.1, from coordinate 24,810 downwards.
CCAAGGTTGAACTTTTTGGCCATAATTCCAAAAGGTATGTTTGGCGCAAAAACAACACTGCACATCACCCAAAGAACACCATACCCACAGTGAAGCATGGTGGTGGCAGCATCATGCTTTGGGGCTGTTTTTCTTCAGCTGGAACCGGGGCCTTAGTCAGGGTGGAGGGAATTATGAACAGTTCCAAATACCAGCCAATTTTGGCACAAAACCTTCAGGTGTCCGTTAGAAAGCTGAAGATGAAAGGAAGTTCACCTTTCGGCATGACAACGACCCAAAGCACACATCTAAATCCACAAAAGCATGGCTTCACCAGAAGAAGATTAACGTTTTGGAATGGCCCAGCCAGAGCCCAGACCTGAATCCAATTGAACATCTGTGGGGTGATTGGAAGAGGGCTGTGCACAGGAGATGTCCTCGCAATCTGACAGATTTGGGGCGCTTTTGCAAAGAAGAGTGGGCAAATATTGCCACGTCAAGATGTGCCATGCTAATAGACTCCTACCCAAAAAGACTGAGTGCTGTAATAAAATCAAAAGGTGCTTCAACAAAGTATTAGTTTAAGGGTGTGCACACTTATGCAACCAGGTTATTGTGAGTTTTTTATTTTTCCCCCTCAAAGATTTCAGTTTGATTTTCAGATGAATTGTTCACGTTATAGGTCACATTATAGGTGGAAAAAGTTCTGACATAATTTATCTTTGTCTCATTCTTTTACATCACAAGAACCTGGCATTTTAACAGGGGTGTGTAGACTTTTTATATCCACTGTATTTGTGTACAGTTGTGCTCAAAAGTTTGCATACCCTTTGAGAATTGGTAATAAATACCATTTGCAAAGAAAACATGAGTGAGCAGGCAAAACACGTCTTTTCTTTCTTATGGGATTCACATTCAACTGTAGGTCATAACAGAATGGCAAAATCATAAAACAAAACATGGCAACAAAGAAAAAAAAATGAACTGACCCCTGTTCAAATGTCTGCATACCCTTAGTTCTTAATACTGTGTATTGCCCCCTTTAGCATCAATAACAGCGTGTAGTCTTTTGTAATAGTTGTCTATGAGGCCCCGAATTCTTGCAGGTGGTATAGCTGCCCATTCTTCTTGGCAAAATGCCTCCAGGTCAGGCAAAGTCTTTGGTCGTCTTGCATGAACGGCACGTTTTAGATCTCCCCAGAGTGGCTTGATGATAGGTCAGGAGACTGTGATGGCCTTTTTCTGCTGTAACCACTGGAGGGTCATCTTGGCCTTGTGCTTAGGGTCATTGTCGCACTGGAAATTCCTAGAGCGTCCCATGCGCAGGTTTCGTGCAAAAAAAATGCAAATTGTCTGCCTGTATTTTCTGATAACATGCTGCATTCATCTTGCCATCCATTTTCACAAGATTCCCTGTGGCTTTAGAGCTCACACACCCCCAAAACATCAGTGAGCCACCCCCATGCTTCACAATGGGGATGGTATTTTGTTCACTATAGGCCTTGTTGACCCCTCTCCAAACATAGCGCTTATGGTTGTGACCGTAAAGCTCTATTTTGGTCTCGTCACTCCAAATTACAGTGTGCCACTAGCTGTGAGGCGTGTTAAGTTGTTGTCGGGCATATTGTAACCGGGCTTTTTTGTGGCATTGGCACAGTAAAGGATTCTTTCTGGCAACTCGACCATACAGCTCATTTTTGTATCGTCGTATTGTGCTCCTTGAAACAACCACACCGTCTTTTTCCAGAGCAGCCTATATTTCTCCTGAGGTTACCGGTGGGTTTTTCTTTGTATCCCGAACAATTCTTCTGACAGTTTTGCCTGAAATCTTTCTTGGTTTGCTTGACATTGGCTTGGTATCAAGACATCCCTGAATTTTCCACTTCTTAATAAGTGATTGAACAGTACTGACTGGTATTTGCAAGGCTTTGGATGTCTTTATATCCTTTTCCATCTTTATGAAGTTCCATTACGCAGGTCTTTTGACAGTTCTTTTAGTATCTAGCCTGCTCAGTGCATCCACGTGAGAGCTAACAAAGTCATTGACTATTTATACACAGACACTAATTGTAATTTAATAAGCCACTGGTGTGGGAAATTCTCCTTTAATTGCCATTTTCACCTGTGTGTGTCACCTTGTGTGTAACAAGGCCAAACATTCAAGGGTATGTAAACTTTTGATCAGGGCCATCTGGGTGATTTCAGTTATCATTATGATTTAAAAAGGAGCCAAACATCTATGTGATAATAAATGGCTTCATGTGATCACTATGCAAACTTAACTCTATGTATGTGTATGTGTATTTATATATGTGTGTGTGTGTGTGTGTGTATAAATAATGTGTGTATGTATACACAGGTGTATGTATGTATTCTATATATCATACATACATACACACACACGCACGCACGCACACACACGCACACACCCATGTGTATATACAGCTCCGGAAAAAAGTAAGAGACCACTGCACCTTTTTCTTTCATTTCCAAAAAAGTTGAAAAGGAAGGTTTTGAGTGAGGAACAGAAGGGTTAAAATTTAGAGAGATTTTTTCTGGAGCTGTATATTACTTTTATACTGCTGTTATATAGGGCAGAACTGTAGGAGACATTGGTCACAGCTTGATTTCCCAGTATAAATAAAGGTGAAATAAAAAGCACACACAAACCTTAAGGAAGACATCTCACATTGGAGTCCAGTCTAGACACTGGGATTAGTACGCATAATGCCGTTGTTAGTAAGAACTAAGGAAGTTCTGTAAATGTCTTTCAGTTCCGCTGTAGCTTACCATGAATTCACTTAAAGTGACCTCATAACATTACTGCTGGGAATATGCAGTGAGAAATCTTAAAATATTAGTTGCTCGGTCGCTCAGTTCATATTGGCCACGTAGCCCTAGCTGATTCCAGTGCAGTTCGTTTTAGCACGGCATTGCCGACACTTGAGAGAGAAATTCTACTCTAGGGCCTGGTGATGGTGGCTTGGGTGGGCGTGGGCTGGGACAGGCTGGCTCTGCCTTGCTGGTGCTGCTTGACGGACGACAACTTGCCCCTCATTCCTCAAGGTTCAAAATCCATTATGGTTAGTACCCCAAATGGCACCCTAGTCCCTACTTAGTGCACTCGTTTTGGTCAGGGCACATGGGATTCAAACAGAGGAACTGTAGGGAATGCAGCGCCATTTGCAACAGATGTTAAAATGTCTTTGTTCATCAGACGTTCAAATGGTTCAGAAGTTCAAATGGGTTCACCGGAACCAGCTATGCTGCCTCTGTGCTAGGATTGTCACTGATCCGTAAAACATTTCCCTGATGTCTTTCAGTGAGTGTTTATAACCTTTAAAATATTGTGCAACTCAGGACTTGGTATTTCTGGAAAAATAACTCATTTCTGGCATTATTTGGGCACAGAATTTTCCCTTTACGTTATCTGAACTGGAATAACTCCAAACCCATTCCCGTTCAAGCCACATGATCAAGAGAGAAAAAGTCAACGGTATCATGTTTTTCCTGGAAGGGTCATATGGTCTAGGAACAGTTTTTGGCCCTACATATGTGTAACTATCTGTCGTTCTGATGGTGGTTATTTTCTGCTTGTTTCCAGGGGTGTGGAGGCATATGACTCCCCCACAACAGTGCTGGTCCAGAGGCAGGAGCCACAAGGGGTCTCTAGCATCCTCAGCAGCACCGACTTCTTCCAGAGTGAGGAGAACCGTAGAGTCATCCTGGAACGAGTGGACAACTTCCAGCTTCGGGAAAAGTACATGTTTGCCACAACTTCCCGAGTATGTGACGTTCACTTTAAAAGCAACTAAACAATTGCATGACTGGGATTCTGTTGCTCTTGCAATTTTGAGGATTCTTGTATTATCTTGAAGTGGAAAGTCTACGTTTATTTGAACAACACCAATTGAGTGTTTATTTGAACAGCACCAATCTGATGGTAACTATTAGTCAAACCCCTCATATGCAAGTGGTAGACCTAAAGACACAATACCTCCATCACATGTGTCGAGTGTAATAATTTTAAATGGAGTTTATCTCTTATTCATATCTGAAGTATTTGGCTTCTGATGAAACAAAGCCAAAACAGTGTCTGGTTTTATGAAATATACGTATTGTCGTATTCAAGACACAGCCACATATGTGCAGCCTATCGAAAACAAATGCTTGGCTAAAGATCTGTCACAAATATCCAGTGTTATTTGCGTAGGCCAATAAATGGTTTGTAAAATAAATAATAATTGACTAAAAGAGAGGTCATCACACGGTGAGTGAGATGCAGTAACTTCTTGAGAAAGGACATTTTTGCTGTGTAAGCAATGTAGAGACAGGAGAGACAGGCCATGTCATGTTCAATACATGGTAATGCGGTGTGATACAGACCAAATCAAAACTAGGTCAGAATATTTTTGGATTAGGTTGCAAATGTCTCTTTTGAGCCATTTCTTGCCTCGGTTTTCCAGGCAGTTCAAACTCAGGCCTAGCCCCAAATAAGCCTATATACTCAATGCTGTGAATGCTGTGTTGTCACGCAGCCATTTTCAAATACAGGCTTGCATACATGCCTCCGCGCGTTACTGCACAATCACGTGCATGCGCACCCTCACCGACTCAGTAACTCACCGACTTACCCGCACCCTCACCCACTCACTCACACATTCACCCGCCCACTCACTCACACATTCACCCGCCCACTCACTCACACATTCACCCGCCCACTCACTCACACATTCACCCGCCCACACACGCACACATTCACCCGCCCACTCACTCACACACTCGGTACCACACACACTAACCATTTACTTTCTTCAGTTTTTACCAGTTGTCTTATCCACAAAATGTTCAGAACGAAGAAAGCCAATCAAACCCACCTAGAATGCATTTGTTACATTAGATTACCTTTGTTTCTCATATATTTCAATAACTATTATTATTCATAAACAAAAAATATGATAATACTGATAAAAATAAGAAACAGTAAGTTTGTGCAACCTTGACAAAATATGCATTTTTAGTTTGTTAGTGAATGTTTTATATTGTAAAAACCACATTTCTTCTAAATAGCATTCAACGTTTAGAGCCACAAATCATTTCTACAGTAACAAACTCCATTTTAGGTTTGTCGATCAGGTTGTCAGAACAGCCCAAGGTTGTTTGTTGTTTGCTGGGTGCCCTACCAACTGGTTGGTCTTGTTTGTTAGCAGCCAGAGAGTGCTTATCAGGAGGGACTGATAAATGTTAATAAAGTTATGGTTTGTTTGTGGTTTGGTTTCCCTGGGGCATCAGTAAGCTTTGATGCGCGCTCATCAGGGCTCTGTTGCCAGGGGCAGCAATATACTGTACAGTGTTATGGCTCCCAGTGGGCTTCTCAGTGTATAGTGTCTGAGTGTGTTTCTTTCAGGCTGGCAATGTATCCCATTCCTAACAATTTTACACTTTCGCTCATGCAAATTTAAATTTCCACTTGCTTTTGTTGAGCTGGGGTTGCTGTTTTTTTCCTCACCTCCCCAATTTTGTGATATCCATTAGTACCTTTTAGCATGTCTTCCTTCACAGGTGTTTGCACCAAGCCATTGTGCTTTCAGCCACACTACATGTTCAATCAGGAGGATAAATCAGGACATGCTCACTTGACTGATGACCTTAGTTAGCTCAGGCAGGCCCCAACCTGACTGAGGGAGTTGGTAGAGCGTGATGAGACAAGAAAATCCTGCTTTCACTTCCACCCCCCACCCTGTGCTACGTTTGCAATATAAAGGACAGTGGTAAACTCTGTGGGTAAATCTGTTACCTTATATTTAATACATCATCAGTATATGGCTATGTTTTTATATGAGAAACTCAGTGTATATTTTGAAGACTCTAGCAAATAGCACTTATTAAGGGACTGTTATTGTCCCGTCTGTAACCTCACAGCCTAAATTGAGAGCATGGGCCCAGTGACGCAGTCACAAAGCATTAGTTACTAGCACTCTCAATGGTAACTTGTCACTCTCACTGCTCTTTCACATCTCTCGAAAGAGTACCACTATCTTCGGCAAGAGCTAATAGGATTAACGTAATTAATATCACAAGCGCTTTTGGCAGCACCGAGCTGCTTAGGCTTTTAAAGCCCCAGAAAGCAGGGTCTTAGCCCAGGCTCCACAGTATAGATCCCTGAGTAATAATTGATAATCAGACCCTAAAACCACTTCTCCTAATCTCTAAAAACCTGCCTTAAGTACATTGAACAAAAATATACACACTCAACCTGTGAAGTGTTGATCCTATGTTTCATGAGTGAAAGTAAAAGTTGACACAGATTTTCCCCAAAACATGTACAGTATTTCTCTCAAATGTTCGGTGCAAATTTAGTTAATTCCCTATATCTCTATTACCAAGATAATCCCTACACCTCACCAACATGGTATATCAAGAAGCTGATTTAACAACATGGTCATTACACAATGCATCTTGCTTGGGACAATAAAAGGCCACTCAATTGTATAGCAAAACAGTGTTTCCCCTACTTTTGTTCCCCAACAGTGGGAGTGGGGGTTGCAGGCGGACACGCTGGCATCAACGACACAAAAGGCTTGATGTGTGAAATGCTAAAATGTCCTCCCTGTACACCAGTCTCTCTTGCATGTCAACTTTAATTTCTTAACATTATTTGACAATGCTGTCTTAACATCATTCTCTAATAATAACCTAACTACCCACTCTCAATGAACCATTCTCTATTCATGAATCAACTCCCCGATTCCTAATAAAAGCCACTAGCTACTAACTAATGAGGCAATATGAATTCCATGTACAGTAGTGTGTTGCATTGAGGGTTAAAGAGGGTTAAACATATATATATAGGTTTGCGGGATGTAGCACACAGTGCCCCATTATTTCACATTATATTTGTAAATTTACAAATTCCTGAGTATTTCGTACAATACATTCACTGCAGCACTGAATCGTTTTTCTGCAAAAAGTATCCCCCATTCATTACAGTGGGAGGATGGAAAATATTGTGTGGTTGGAATTATAACACAGTCCCTCTCCAAAAACAATAACAACATCAAAATAGGATTTTTTTAATATTACATATGTTCTCGACATTAACTTAAGCTTTAACCTTTTCTCAGTGTGCTCCACCTTATAATATTCTTTAAATTATGTAATGTATTTTTTAAATAGTAATTTTGTTTTGTTTATATTTTCCCCACATAGTTTTTCCTTTGAGCATTTACACAATACACACTATATAGACACACTACAGGCGTTTATTTTGAAAAACGGAAGTCTTATTGTTGCTGCCAAATGTATATAACATTTCACCAAAGACTTTTATTTTGAAGGCAAAATACAAAAACCGGAGGTATATTGTTGCTGCAGAATCTCGAATGTTTCCAGCATGACGCTAATCTATTGTACTAGATTGTAGCTATCCAGTTGTGACAGTTAGTTAGCTCGCTTGCTTCCTACACTTGGTTGTCGCTCAGACGTTGGCTACCTTCTTTATATCAATGTCACAGCCACTTACTGCCAGATCAGCAAAAACGTGCGTGTGCACTGGCACAGCCAATTATGTTTCTCTGACCTCACTCGCTAGCTTGATATGTCTGGTGGAGGACGTTGTTGCTCTGTTCTGATGCTTGTGCGATAGTAAACTGTGCGCAATGGTAAACTGCGCTCAGCTTGGGAAACAAGAAACCAGGCAAGCCTAGTTCAGCCGGCCCGCAATAGGAAGGGTTGCCCTCTCGAGATTCGATCCCAGGTCACCCACACGAAAGGCTGTGTCGTTAACCACTACACCACGGAGCTGTACATTTGCTGGGTGTCAGTATAGCCTCTTGTGTCTGTCCTGAATAAATCCTCTTTTGCCACTGGCCGTTTTAACAGTTAATTGGCCATTCGTGAATGATATTGATACAGTTAAACTGACTAACGTTTCTTACTAAGTTTACTTCCGCCGTTTTAACAGCGTATTAGCCAGTAATAGGCTTTACCGGTATCTACTAACTTACTGGAATAGTCATAAGAATTGAGCAATTGCTAGCGAGTCTGCCAAAGCTATTTCATTTCATGGCATAAGAATGTAACTAACTTTTTCATCAAGTGAAAAGACGAGAGAAATAGTTGCAATACTGTATAACCGTAAAGTTTTATTGCGGCCCACTAATAATTAATAAATGTCGTTGCTCTCAAAAGATTCTAACTCAAGTCTTCCACGTGAGAGGCACTGTCTTTAACCACAACGCCACGGCACTACACGTTTCAGCAGTCGCTAGACGCCATTGAGCATTGTGTTAAACTGACTGACGTTTCTTATTAAGTTTACCTCCACCATAGCGTCTATGAACTGTATGGCTTTTGCCACTGGCCGTTTTAACAGCTTATTAGCCAGTAATAGGCTTACTAGTATCTGCTAACTTCCTAGGAATAATCATGAGAATTGAGCAATTGCTAGCGAGACTGAAGATGAACTTTTCCATGCCAGAAACAGTCGCAATATAACAGTATACAGTTTTAGTTAAGGCGTAATATAACGTAACTACTGTATGTTGTAGCCAGCAAATGTGTTTGTCCATCCTGACCCAAAACGCATGCACGGATGCGTACTTCGAAAATCCACCAGAAACAGTTGCAATATAACCGTAAACTGTTTTATTTCAGGCTTACTATAATGTAGATACTGAAGGTTTTAGCCAGAGAAGTATTCGTCTATACGGAATAATTCATAATGCATACTTGGCTTCGCCTGCTCGGAGAAACGAACTCAGGACCTATAGTTTACAGGCCCGCTTCTCTAACCACTACGCTATTTAATAAGAGCCAGCCAGCCAGCCAGTCAGTCAGTGAGGGAGGGAGGGACATTTGCTCTTCTTGGCCGGCTCTGCTTACGCGGTCCGGCAAAAATGTATTTGCTGTGGCGACACATCACATTTTCCATTAAAATAAGAAGGAAACACTGTAAAATGTGCAGTTTTGTCACAACACAATGCCCCAGAAGGCTCAATGTTTTAAGGGGTGTTTGACATACTTACGGTAGGAATGTCCTCCGGAGCTGTTGCCAGAGAATTTAATATTTATTTCTCGGTCATAAACCGTCTCCACCGTGGTTTTAAAGAATATGATAGTATGTGCAACCAACCTCAAAATCTCAGACAACATGTAATCACGCCAGTCCAGGACCACCACATCCTGCTGTTTCACCTGTGGGATTATCTGTGAGTTTAAAAAACTGGGTTTGCACCGCATCTGAATTTCTGTCAGAAACTGCCTCAGGGAAGCTCATTGCATGGTTATTGTCCTCACCATGCTTTTGACTTTAGTGTAGCAGTGTGACTGACTTTAGTGGGCAAATACTCATTTTTGATTGCCATTGGCTCACTGGAGAAAAGTGCTGTAACTCAGTCAAATCTTTGAAATTGTTGCATGTTATGTTCATCATTTTTGTTCAGTATGATGTAAACTGGCTGTAGGAGATTTTGACTTTGTGGACACTGGACTGCGTTGGTAACACTCATAGGGTTGCACATTTTTGAGAATATTCAGAGGTGGAAACTTTACATGGGAATTACCGGGAATATGTGGGAATTAACAGGAATATATGGCAATTAACGGAAATACATGAAAATAAATATTAATACCATTTAAATATCTTTTTGCATTGGATATATTTACCATATCAAATGCAGACAACAACATAAAACTTTTAAGTAGAGACATTATTACAACATAAAACTTATCGTAAGTAGACATTATTACAAATTATGAAATCCTTCTAACTGAAATAAAACAACTATTTAGCTATGAGCTGAACTTTAATTAAATGAGATGACTCTTCATATGGGATGATTTCGTTGAACAACAAATGTGAATATTGAATGATATGTTCCCAATGATCCATCGCATCACCACAAAAAAACTTTTTCAACATACATCTGTCAAATGGTTGTCTAAATACTAAAGCTTTGGTTGTTGTCCTCTGAGGCCTGCATGTCTTCTGCCTGGACCTCCTCAATGTCCACCTCTTGAACGTCAAACTCTGAGACCTCATCTTCACTGTCACTTTCCTTCCTTGTTGAGGATGGCTTGTTGTCAGGCTCAAAAAGCCTAAAATTTGGCCGGATGGCCACCAATTTTTCAACTCTTGTATTGGTCACCCTGTTGCGTGCTTTGGTGTATATGTTCCCAAACAGAGACCAGTTGCTCTCTGAGGCGGCTGATCCAGGCCGAAGTGGGCAGGACACAGCAGTGATGACACTGTAGGCCTTGTGATCTCTGTACCAGACAGGATGCTTAAAAAGTTATAAGCAAATTCCCGGGCTTATCTTCCCATGGACAATTTCCGTAAAATTTCTTGAAATGTACCGGAAAGTTTCCGTCCCTTTGTAACCCTAGACTCGCATTTACTAGCCCAGCATGTTATTTTAATCACCCGATTCATGGGTCTTTGGATGAGCACCAACAGACTTTTTACACTCTGTGGTAGGGATGTCACAATACCAGAATTGTGACCTTTGATACAATACCAGTGAAATTCGATACCCATTTCGATACCACTGCAAAAAAGTGTAGTTGTGTATTTTCTTTTAAAAATAATAATAACCATTAAAGCGTAATTTATTCATTTTTAATTAATATTGGAGCTCTCAACACCAGCAACTGATTAGATAAGAGTTCACAGTATCATTGCAGTTGTATTTAGGTTTGCAGAAATCTGCTAACTTTTCCCGTGCGTAAACCATGCATGTGATTATTTTGCTTGAATACGGTCTTGACTTAACTTTATTATAAGCGTCCATAATTATTGGCTGTAAAAAATGTATTCATTAATTGTCTTTCTCATTTGTTTCCAGGCATTGTTGGGGAGCCAAAAACCAGCTGTCCAGCTGTGGGTCTCTTACAACCGCCAACCCATGAAAGCTGCTCAGTTCATGACCCGCCACCCAATCACAGTAAGTCTTCAGGCCTGCTTTTCCACACTAGAACATGGAGAACAAACCTTTTTTACTGTTGTAATATATTATAAAAGGCTTTGTTGAAATGTTAGGCTGTAAATAGTTGGTCAATGCAGAGAAGTGGAAGTAAAAATCTTAATCCCAGAAATTACTTCTACATTTAAAAAGCTGTTAATTCTATTGAACATTGTCTATTTTTTGTTTGTGTCATGAAAGTGCCATACAAGTTTAATGAAAATCATCAGATTCTAGTCGAGTGAGAATCATGGTTTTATACTGTTCAACACAAATAAGGCACACTGCTTAATGTCACTCTTCTACTTCAGGAATACTACATTGCAGATGCTTCAGAGGACCAGGTGTTTGTGTGTGTGAACCATGTGAACAACGTCACCCATTTATACATCTCAGACACCCAGGGCCTAGCCTTCTCCCTGTCCCTGGAGAACGTCCTTTACTACAGCCCAGAAGGCTCGGGTAGCAACACCCTCATCAGGTAGTCTTTCTAGTTTTAGTGCTACTCAATACTCTACTGTGTATGATTATTCTGCTGAGTAATGAGGACACCAGGCCTGGGTTGAAATACTATTGGTATTTTTTTCATAATACTTAAGCTTACTGACAACAGTAACAGGAAAAGTCAGAAAAGTGCACACCTGGTCATCTGGCTGGCTCAGTTACTTCAAGAAACCCAGGTCCACAATATAACTGATTCACGGTTAAGGTCCCTAATTGGCAGCCTACCTCAGATCTTGCTTAGGAACAAGCAGAACAGGACACACCTATCAAGCCCATCTTCCATGATGAAATACACACACCCTTGCATCCAGTATTCCCCCCAGGACCAATTTCAGAGAGATGAGAGAAGGACATGTTATCAGTGCTATGTCAGATCAAGAAAACACTGTGGGGCCCCTCCTGGTGTGCATCTCTAGCAACAAGAATGAGTAAGCGCATATGTGTGTGTGTGTGTGTGTGTGTGTTTCCTCTGTTTGGTAAACAACAGCAGGGCCATTGCCTTTATTGAAGTCACAGTGAGCCTTTGTCAACACAGGCTTATAATTAGTCAAATGACTGGGTCCCCAACATGTCTTTAGCTGCCACCAGTTGTTTTGGCCCGTGCTGTGAGAGCAGCTTGAGGATGCTGGATTGTAAGGCGACCGCAGCACACACGCAGACCACGTGTTTCCCCTCACCTCTGCAGTCACATGAAGCTCTGGAGTTCTTACTATGTTGTTCTGGCTTATATTGTTTGTGTTTGTGCGTGCGTATGTGTCTGTCTGTGTATATACGCCTGGGTCTGTGTGTGTGTGCGCCTGGGATTTCTTCGCAGGTATTTTGCCAACGAGCCATTTGCTGACCTGCATCGCGTGGAGGGTCTGCGCGGGGTCTTCGTGGCCACACTCATCAACGGCTCACTCAGCGAGGACAACATGCGCTCCGTCATCACTTTTGACAAGGGGGGCACCTGGGAACTGCTGCCGGCCCCCTCCACTGATAGCCTAGGAGGAACACTGAACTGCCAGGTAGATAGGTAGCAGAGTCAGCTGGTACATTACCTAATTTCAGAGTGGTTATTATTCTCTAGCCCGGTCACCTATTGTATTTGTCCTGAAACACAGCCTCTAGATTGTAGCTGACTGGCAGATTAATACTGGCACATTCCACAAAATGACATCGACAGGGTGACTTCCTGCTTACAGACATAAAACATAATGGAGCACTGTCCACAAATTCCCCTCAGCTCTTTTAGCTGTAGACATGCATAAAGGGAGGGAACAAATCGGAAGCAGCCATCTGGACAGCCGGGATTCTGTTGCGGTTAATGTGTATAAACAGGACATTGCTCCCTTGTTTGTTAGGCTGTTATAGTGCAGAGTTTGAGTCTTTTGAGGCAGGTGATGGGGAGGGCGGATAATCTGAACCTAGATCAGAACAGTGTGTTTATTTGCATTCTAAAAGGGAAGTGGCTTTCGATGTGAACAGGTGTGTGCTGTTCGGTGAGAGGATGTGGTCACTTTTTCAGTAGTTTTTGTTTTGTCTTCCTGACTTATCCTCTCTCTCTCCCCCGCAACTAATTTCTATACATCCCTATATCTCTCCTCTGTTTCCCTCCCTCTTCTACACCCCTTTCATATTTCTCTATCCTCCCTTCCATATCCCCTCACTCTATACTCCCCGTCCTCTCCCTTCCTGTCTCCATAGCTCTCAAAGGGCTGCTCCCTCCACCTGGCCCAGCGCTGGAGCCAGCTGCTCAACATTCAGCTGCGCAGGATGCCCATACTGTCCAGGGAGTCAGCCCCGGGACTCATCATGGCCACGGGTGAGATGGCAAGGCTTTATCTGACCACGCCGACTGAAATGTCATTCTTCACTATACAGCCAACTCCGGAATTATTTTTACACTGATATGTTTTATCAACAACTTCCCATTTTTGGCACTGAAAAGTCCTTTGCTATTATGGCAGTGTCTTTGGGGTTGTTATCCTGCTGTTTGAGGAAGCACCATCCTGTCAGTTTAGAGGCATGGGGTTGTATCTGGGAAGATAAAATGTTTCTGTACACTCAAATCAAGACTAGACATTTAAAGATTTTTTGCGCATGTACTAATGATGTGAACAAACTCGCTTAAAAAGTAAATTGTCCAAATACTTTTGACACCATGATAAGAGGACCATGTCCAGAATGTGGTTCATGTGATATAGAATCATTTGAAGTTTTTGTGTCAGCCAGACCTTAGAATAACTTTCTATAGAAAACATGACTGGCCTATGTTAGAGACCTACTTCCTCTATCAGTCAGTCACACAGGAAATGTGAAGATGCTGATTCTTCCTGCTGGTTGGTCTGCTGATTTTTTTTTTTTAGGTTAACCAATATTCATTCAGCTGATAGCAAATACTTTTTCCGTGTGTGAGTGTGTGCATGTGCCTACATGCCCGAGTGCTTGTAGCTGTGCTCAGGTCGGAGCAGTTGGCTGTGACTGGCTTCACTAGGAACAGTGGGACACAAAGCCAGTGTGTTTAATCCGCCTGATAATGTCTCTGTACCTCTTCACGCCTCTTTCTGCTTGGCAGAGTGCATTGATTTTCGCTGTAGCTTTGCTGTGCCTGGAAGGAGCCTCTCTACACCCTGTGAGCTGCTAGACCCCCTAATTAAATTATAAGTAGATAATGGGCACACAGAGGAGCGCAGAGAGTGGCAGGGAGGAAGGAGGGCCGGGGAGACGCCATGTTGCCCATCTACCGCTTTATCGCTCATACACAGATGTGCTAATTACTTCTTCCTCGCCCAGCGGGTGCACGGACTCAGTCGCTGGCACACATGCACACAAGCACCCACGGGAGCGCACATAACCAGCATTCCCTGCTGCCTTGAATGGGCAGTTTCCACCGAAGCATTTGTTTTTAGTGACTTGTTTCTTAATTTGTAAAGCACCGTTATGGGGCCTCCAATAATGACAGTCATTAACGGTGGTACAAAGAAGCAGAATGTGGTTCACACGCAGCGGTGTAATTAAACAGCTCTCTAGATGAGTGTCTGACAGAGAGAGAACTGAGAGACTGATTCCACTCATTGGGGCCTCCAGCCCTAGAGTAACTACAAATGTATTTGATTTGAACCTTTTCAGAAATGGTTTTACCTTTGCGTTAATTGCTGTTCTGTGATGAATTTCTCATAGTATGTGCTATTCATTGATGGATGTTTATATGCGGGCTTTGTACTGTTCAATGACGTGTTTCACTGTTGGCTATGTAATGCTCAGTGAAGCTCGTCTTCCATATACATTTGTGGTGTGTAGGCCCAAGTGTTTCCTGGCGAGGTCTTTGTTGTTGGGGAGCAGAGACCTCTCTACCTTCTCTGTCACAACCTCACCAATGATAACCAGGACCCTTTTTACTTGTGTTTGTCTGTCCTCCAGGTTCAGTGGGTGGAAACCTAGCCAACAAGCCCAATGTGTACGTGTCCAGCAGTGCTGGGGCCAGATGGAGAGAGGTGTGTGTGTGTTTGGGGGATTGGGGTGTACTAACAAGCTGCACATTCTGTTGTTCATTGTGTGTGCAGGGCGTTGTGTGTGGCTTGTTTTTGTGTGTCTGTGTGTTGTTTGTGTGTCCGATGTGTATATGTGCTATGTAATGCAAGTCACAATGAGCATGCTGTAAGTAATGACACTGGTTGCTCTCAGATGTTTGCTGCCTATGCTACTCCCTCATACCATAGTATTTCTGTGGAACTCCTTGCCACAATGCTGAATGCTCAGCGGACACTTTCTTTGACAGCATATTATTAAGCTACCACAAACATGGTAATTTGATAGCAGTGTGATTACAGTATAAACATACAGGGTGGTTAGGCCTACATGATGGTGTTGTTATTGTCTCTGAAACTGTTTCTTTCCTCTACAGTACAGATTTCTAACTTCTGAGCTTTACAATACTTCAGTGTGTTCAGTGGAACAATTTAATCCCACAACATTTTCAGCAGCATTAGGCATCCTTTTCTGTTAACTTAATTTGAACCTGTTGAAAGTATATAGCACTGAAGTGTACTATGAGGACCAAAGTATATTTTCTAATGATAAGGCCAAACCATTGTGGTAATCATTTTACAACGTATGTCATAATCTTCCATATTTTCACCTTTGTTTATTGAGCTTGAAAGTCCAAATAATTGTGATTCTTTATTTTTATATCTTTTGAAAAAACTAAAGAATTGACATTTCCTAAGCGTTCATCTTTCTTCAGGCGCTGGCCGGTCCTCACTTCTACACGTGGGGTGATCATGGAGGCATCCTCATGGCCATCCCCCAGGGAGGCTCCACCACGCATCTAAAGTGAGTCTCTCCCCACTGTCTGCTGCTTAGGACCCCCTCATCATTTCACCCTTGACCTCCTCCCTGGAACTCTGCCCTAGGTCGTTGACTCTCTGTCCACTTGCCCGGTTGAATAAAGGTAAAAAGAATGATGCCCTCATAACAGGACCGTGCCACTGCCAACCCAAACACTGTGCTGGCTCTTTGTCTTCTCGTGTTGCAGGTGGCGCTACAGCTTGGCTTGGCTCGGTACCGTTGACTGTGTTTATATTGTGACCGTGTGTTAATATCCCTAATGTCGCTGTCATCCTTTGATGAACTAGCGTCTCATCCCAATGGTGTGGCTGTACATTAAGCTGACTTGCGCTACAGAAACAGCAACCTGCGGTCCACTGTGGCACAGACCAGGCGTTTTATCGTCTCTGTCATGTTTCAGGTTTAGTACCAACGAGGGGGAGACGTGGACAGACTTCCGCTTCTCCGATAGGGAGGTGTACGTCTACCAGCTGCTGACGGAGCCGGGGGAAAAGAGCACCATCTTCACTGTCTTTGGCTCCTACGCTGACCAAAGACACAGCTGGCTAATCCTTCAGGTCAACACCAGTGATGTGCTTGGTGAGTAGACTGGACATCCCATAATAATATTGTAACACTTGGTAGGAGGCGGGGATGACAACGAATAATGTGTGTGGTGTCTCTCTCTTTAGGCGTGCCATGCTCAGAGGGAGACTACAAGCGCTGGTCACCGTCGGACGAACGGGGCAACGACTGCCTGCTGGGCCGGGAGATGGTGTACAAGCGCCGTACGCCGCACGCCACCTGCTTCAACGGCGAAGACTTTGACCGCCCTGTCACCGTGTCCAACTGCTCCTGCACGCGACAGGACTACGAGTGGTAAGTCTAGAAGGCTCCGTTGCCAAGCCCGTGTTAAATAACCTTGTTCACTTAGTTATCATGGAAGGATTGATTAGGCTCTGTCTTGGAAAGTAATGGCTTTCCTTTTGATGATCTAGCTGGAATGTTATTTAACACCTTTGCTATCCTTAGGGTTTGTATCAGAGTTGGTTGGAGATGGCCCACACAAATAGTTAAGTAGTCAAGTCACGGTCTCTCTCCCACCTAGTGACTATGGCTTCAAGCTGAGCGAGGACTTGTCCCTCCAAGTGTGCCTGCCAGACCCTGAGTTTTCTGGGAACCTCTATGCCCCTCCTGTGCCTTGTCCTGTTGGCACTACCTACCGTCGCAGCAAAGGGTGAGCCAATATACCTTTCTTATTAACATACTGTCACCTCATCAGTCCACAGGCTGTATTATTTTACTCATTGGGTTTTTCCTTATTGTTAAGGTGACTCCACACATTCATGGTTAAAGTCGTGCAATGTGGATAGGTCCTTATGATCTAACTAAGTTGAATGCTTTTCTGTTTTTGGACTAAATTTGTTGGTTGTGTTCTAAATGGGCCCTAGTCAAATGTATTGTAATATAAAGGGAATAGTGTGGTGTTTGGGATGCATGCATAAAGGTTGTGACACTTGTGTGGTGACTAATGGCTTCTAAAAACAAATGACATCATCTAGTGCAGAGTTTTTCAAACTTGTTTTTGCCAGGGACCTGCAAAGTATGGCCCTATTCCTCTGGGGACCATTATGTTAGAAAATTATTGACCAACGCTTTTTTGTTGTTAGTATTATATACAGTAATGTCCGGAAATATTTGGGGACTGCCACAATTTTCATAATTTTGGCGCTGTATGCCACCACAATGGATTTGAAATGAAACAACCAAGATGCAATTGAAGTGCAGACTTTCTGCTTTAATTCAAGGGGTTGAACAAAAATATCGTATGAAATGTTTGGGAACTGCAACCATTTTCATACACTGTCCCCTTATTTCAGGGGCACAAATGTAATTGGACAAATTAACACAATCATAAAATAAAATGTTCATTTTTAATACTTTGTCGAGAATCCTTTGCAGGCAATGACTGCTTGATGTCTGGAACGCATGGACATCACCAAACACTGGGTTTCCTCCTTTGTGATGCTTTTCCAGGCCTTTGCTGCAGCTGTCTTCAGTTGTTGTTTGTTCGTGGGTCTTTCTGCCTTAAGTTTTGTCTTCAGCAAGTGAAATGCATGCTCAATCGAGTTGAGATCAGGTGATTGGCCATTGCAGAATATTCCACTTCTTAGCCTTAAAAAACTACTGGGTTGCTTTCGCAGTATGTTTTGGGTCATTGTCTATCTGTAAAGTGAAGCGCCGTCCAATCAACTTCACTGAATTTGGCTGAATCTGAGCAGACAATATATCCCTATACACTTCAGATTTCATCTGGCTGCTTCTGTCGTCTGTCACATCATCAATGAACACTAGTGACCCAGTGCTATTGGAAGCCATGCATGCCCATGCCATCACACGCATTGCCTCCACCGTGTTTTACAGATGATGTGTTATGCTTCGGATCATGAGCCGTTCCAAGCCTTCTCCATACTTTTTTCTTCCCATCATTCTGGTACAGGTTGATCTTTTTTCATCTGTCCAAAGAATGCTGTTCCAGAACTGGGCTGGCTTTTTTAGATGTTTTTTGGCAAAGTTTAATCTGGCCTTTCTATTCTTTAGGCTTATGAATGGTTTGCACCTTGTGATGAACCCTTTGTATTTGCTCTCGTGAAGTCTTTTCTTTATGGTAGACTTGGATAATGATATGCCTACCTCCTGGAGAGTGTTCTTCACTTGGCTGGATGTTGTGAAGGGGTTTTTCTTTACCATGGAAAGGATCCTATGATCATCCACCACTGTTGTCTTCCATGGACGTCCATGCCTTTTTGTGTTGCAGAGCTCACCAGTGTGTTATTTTTTCTCAGAATATACCAAACTGTTGATTTGGCCACTCCTAATGTTCCTGCTATCTCTCGGATGGATTTTTTTTTGCAGCCTAAAGATGGCCTGTTTCACTTGCATTGAGAGCTCCTTTGACCGCATGTTGTGGGTTCACAGCAACAGCTTCCAGATGTGAATGCCACACCTGGAATCAACTCCAGACCTTTTACCTGCGTAATTGATGAAGAAATAACGAAAGAATAGCCCACAATTGTCCATGAAACAGCTTTTGGGTCAATTGTCCAATTACTTTTGGTCCCTTGAAAAAGGGGGGGCTACATATTAAAGAGCTGTATTTCCTAAACCCTTCCTCCAATCTGGATGTGAATTCATTATTTAACTGTAACTTGAATATATTTTGGTAAACAGCCAAAATAAAAAAAACTTGTCAGTGTCCAATTATTTCCGGACCTAACTGTATATTATTTTACAATTTCTTTATCTACTACCCTAACACTGTGAATTGTTTTAACATAACATAACATTATCAAGTAATTTTATTTTCTTTTTTAGGACACATTGAAGCTATAATGTGATTAAATAAAGATATGAAATATCCTCCCATATTAAGTAATCAATTAAATCAAATGTATGTTATAAAGCGCTTTTTACACCTAGCAGTTGTTAGGAAGAACTCCCTAGTAGGGTCAGAACCTAGGATTCATAATAAACCTTAATAACACACACATTTTTTTAAGGTCAGTAAAACAAATTGATATCTGAAGGATTCTGGTCTACGGTTTATAGTTACTGACATGCATCAAAATGGTATTGGGAAGATCACCAAGTAGTCATTGAATGTAGAAAAAATAAATGCTTTCCTTTCAGTTGTGATCTTCTCACAATCCTTCTTGACACATTTTCCTGTAAGTCATCTCTTGAATTTAAGGGGTCATAATTACTTGTAGCGCAAAAGCTAGATTTGAATTTGTTGGATTAAAATGGAATGTAGTCTGTATGTGCCAACTGCTATATATCGGACATTGTGGGTTATGCATGTAACTCTGGTTCAATGAAAGAAGCGCCATTGCAGTCAATGAGAATGGTCCATGGACCAGGGTTTGAGGAACGCTCACCTAATGTGGCCTTCTTCACCTATATCCCAAATATGATTGACTCAAAAGATGATAAAATATGAATATTATATAAATGTAATGTAATAGGTGTCTCTTGTTGTGATGGGTGGAACTGTCTTTGTTTGGCTTTTGCGCTATGGTGAAGAGAAAGGAGTGACGTCGTTCCATTACCTAGCCCTTGCTTATCAATGAGAACAGCCCCACCTAGTGTCATACAGACAAGACTGACAAAACAAATAAAACTTCATAACAACATTCTCTAATACTATATAATACTATATAACACAATCAAATATGTTGTTCCTTTCTTCTCCTCATTGCACAACTGCTTATCATTTGAGTGTGTGTGTGTGTCTACCTCTCTCAGATACAGAAAGGTGTCTGGGGACAGCTGTAGTGGAGGGGATGTAGAGGCAAGGCTGGATGGTGAGATGCTGCCCTGTCCGGTTGGAGGCAAGTATTCCTCTCAATTATTAAGCCATCATCAGAGGGCAAGCAGAATTGAACACAAAAACAAAATGCAATTGGGTTCTTCATGTGTCTCTGTAGGATAAATTATTTTTTCCCCATTTTCGTACAGGTTGAATATTTTGTTCAGGTCAATGAAATAATTAAATAAATGAAATATGTATATACAGTTTTTTTGTTTACTCTGGTTCCCTCTATTCATAATTATGTTTTATTTGAAGATCTGCTTAAACTTTTGTGAAAAAAGGATTAGACAACTTTAATTTCCCTGAGGGGACAGTATTAAGACATGGTACTACTGTATACACATTAAACCCTGCTGTATACACAATACAATATAGACTAAAGGGATGTTGTACTGTATTAAGGTTGTTTTTTCCTCTTTCTCCTTGTCTTCTCTAGAAAGTAATGAGTTCATCCTATATGCTGTGAGGAATTCCATTCACCGCTATGACCTGGCCACAGGGAGTGACCAAGCCCTGCCTCTCTCTGGCCTCCGTGAGGCTGTGGCCCTGGACTTTGACTATGAGAGGAACTGTCTGTACTGGGCTGATATATCACTGGACAACATACAGGTCAGAGCTGACATTTTCTCTAAGCCATTAGCTAACCTAGGTCTATTTAAATGGCTGTCATTCAGTATATACCACTATGAAATCCACTGTGGTATTTAGTCTTTAAGGACAGTGTGTGGCTGTGGGTGCTCTGTTACATTGGTTCTGTACTCCAGGCCTTGGGACCAATACCTATGTGCATAATAAGATAGGAGGACCCCCTATCTTATTATGGTAGTATGTGGTATGTTGGCGTGGTATGCTGCAGGTCCTTCCCACCCACTTCAGTGACCACATCTCTCCCGGTTCTCCCATTCAGAGGCTGTGTCTGAATGGCAGTACGGGACAGGAAGTGATTGTGAGGAAGGACCTGCAGAATGTGGAGGCCCTTACCTTTGACCCCATCAGCAGGCTACTTTACTGGGTGGACGCCGGCGCACAGAAGATCGAGGTAAACTTAAAAATTGGGATTTGTCCAATATTTAGTTATCTTTGTAAGATTTTAATGTTTTAGTGTTTAAACTCAAAACTTTTTTTCTCCATCCCATAAAAGCCTAGTTTAAGGTCATATTTCTCCTCACCTGATAACTAGTCTGTTATTGTTTAGCATTAGCCAATGCATTGTGTGATGACTATGGTGATCCACTTCGTGTTTATGTCATGTGTTGTTGTTCAGGTGTCGAACCCCGATGGGGATCTGCGTCACACTCTGCTCAACTCCTCTGTGCTTGAGCATCCCAGAGCCATGGTCCTGATGCCAGGAGACAGGTAAACCAAAGCATTTCTGTGCGAAATGGTCAAGTCCTCATGACTGACTATTAAAGAGAAATTTTACATCACTTTGCTCCTTTAATGTTAGTATCTGTCTGGTATACTTGCGTAATCTGCGGTGTGTCCCTCCTGCCAGCCTGATGTTCTGGACGGACTGGGGTGACCGTGCTGCCGGCGTCTACCGCAGCTACATGGACGGCTCCAATGTGTCATGTATCGTGTCAGAGAGCGTCCGCTGGCCCAATGGCATCACGGCCGATGACCACTGGCTCTACTGGACCGAGGCCTATGGAGATCGCATCGAGCGTGCCGACTTTACTGGCGGTCAGCGCAGCGTGCTCATGGAGGGCCTGCCCCACCCCTATGCCATTGCTGTTTTCAAGGTACTTTATTGCGCTAGATGTTTGGTGCTTTGTTATATTTACAGCCATTTTACAGCTTCACATTTAGTGAGTTAGCAGACCCTCCTTTTCAAACTTTGTAGTGTATTTATAAAAAATAAATAAAAAATAGGCCTCATCCACTGAGCCACATTGAGCCATCATTGATCATTTAACAAATTATCTAAACCCTTTGGTTTTTGACCTATATCACTTTTAAGTGATTGCTTATAAGAGTAGGATTTTTTTTAGTCTTCCAGTTACTGGGAAGATTCTCATAACTGTGTGTGTTTGTGTGTGTTTTCAGAACGACCTGTACTGGGATGACTGGTCAAGGATGGGCATCTTCAAGGCTCCCAAAGCAGGCTCCCAGGACAATGAGCTAATAGTGGGCAGATTGACCGGGGTCATGGACCTCAAAATATTCTACAAGGGCAAGGCCAGGGGTCAGTGATGCAAACCTATTTTTGAGGAATTGAAGTGTATTCTATGTAAACCTTCCAAAAACTTCTTTGATCATCACTAAATTAGTGCTCCTCACGACCAAGTTCATCACAAATGTTTAGTTTTCATTCTTATGCCTTTATGGCTCCTCTGGCTAGGAATGGGAATGAAGTGGGCAAAAGATCATTCTCCCATAATGCTCCTTGCTCTTGAAATGAGCTGCAAAATACTGAATCTAAAAATGCATTCTCTGAAATGCATCGTATGGCAAATTTTCCATCAGAGGACCAGCCTCCCATTTGATTGTCTTTGTGTACTCGTGGTCATGGCTTTGCTTGAATTTACAAGCTTTCTTAAGGAAATGTTCATATTGGCAAATCCCATCCGTAAAAATTATAGCATGGTGTTTGTAGTGGGTGTTATCTGTAGTAATCTTGCTACTTTATCAACAACAATACTGGAAAGCTATACCTGTCTTGTAGACGACAAACCTGTGTGTCTGTCCACCTCTCTCTAGGCCACAACGCCTGTGCTGACCAGCCCTGCAGCCTGCTGTGTCTCCCCCAGCCTGGGCATCGCCACACCTGTGTGTGCCCTGACGGAGCACCGACCACCACCTTACCCAACGGGGAGCTCCAGTGCCAATGTCCCACTGGCTTTCAGCTTCATAACAACACCTGCGTTAAGATTGGTGAGGCCTGACACACACACACACACACACACACACACACACACACACACACACACACACACACACAGACAGAAACCCAGGGGTTTTCAGCTGCTGATAATGTATTAAGATATCCAACATAATCATTCAGATTAATCATTCAGATTACAGATTATCACAGTGGTGCAGGCTTTTGTGTCAGCCTAGCACATACACCTGAATGAACATATCACCAAGGAATTAGGTAATGTGTACTGGGCTGGAACAAAACCCTGGCATTCTTAAGATTGTTGGAAATTAAAAGATTAAAAAATTATACCCAGGGAATATATGAACAGTGACAATCATAACGAAAAACAAGTAGCAAATTTTAACTGATACAAATAACATTAACTTGAGTATTTACAGGCAGTGCCAGTACATAATCAATGTGAGGGGAACTAAGTTATCTTGGTACCACTAACCATGTCTTCCTTACGGTAGTATAGAGGATAGTCTATGGCTTGGGTGGCCGGAGTCATTAACTATTTTTAGGGCCTTCATCCTGGTGTTAGGGAGCTTGACTCTGGCAGTGACCATGACCGTTCAACCCACTCTCAGACGCACCTAGTAAACGAGAGTGGTGCAGTTGCCATACTGAAATGTGTTGCGGCCGGTCAAGGTGCATATGTAGAAAATGTTGATGCCTACCCATTTCCATGGCATAAGAGTGGAAAGGCACTGGCATGCTTTCTTTACAACTGCCCAGGTGTGTGGGCCATGTTAGCATATTGGTGATGTTAACACCGAGAAACTTGAAGCTCTCATCCTGTTCCACTTCAGCCCTTTCTGTTTGGACGGGGGTTTTCTCACCCCTCCCTTTCATGTAGTCCATGGTCATCTCTTTTGTAGAGGTTGAGGGTGTTCTCCTTGGTCTTGGCCTTCTAGACAGCTCAGAGTGTGGTGCCTGGCTGTGTCCCTGGTTGTTCTTGTTCAAGGACTATTTTTAATGCTTTTGTGTGCCATGCAGTGGCCTTCAAAATACACGTACTGTTGATGAATGTTTTCTGAGAGAAAAACCCAAATCCAAATGTAACTTCCCAGAACACATGTGCCTGCCCAACCAGTACCACTGCTCCAATGGCAAATGCATCAGCAGCATCTGGAAGTGTGACAGCGACAATGACTGTGGAGACATGAGCGACGAGCAGGAGTGCCGTGAGTAGAGACAAATTCGCACCCGATGCCATGAATAATGTTAGGGTAGGAAATGCTCGTTTGTAAAGCTCATAGTGAATAGTATGGATCCAAAAGAGAATGTTGATAGATCTATTCTAGAGATTCTTCTGTTACTATACACTATAGGTTTGTACTAGAGACTTCTGCTGTTTCAATACAGTAGAGATCTTTTTAGAGGTTGTTGTCATGCTGCTCTCACAATACTGTGGAGTTACAGGCAATGCAGCTCTCTCGTTGGCTGGATGTCAATGTCCTGTCATATTATCTTGCCCTCTGTGCCCGTGCCCACGTTCTGCAGCCACCACTTCCTGTGACCCGTCCATCCAGTTCCGCTGTGTCGCGTCCGGCTCCTGCATCCCGCTGGCCTTCAAGTGTGACCACGAGGATGACTGTGGGGACAACAGTGACGAGGAACACTGTGGTATGATGGAGAGAGGGAGAGGGAGAGAGGGAGGGGGAGAGAGGGAGGGGGAGAGAGGGAGGGGGAGAGAGGGAGACTGTGCGTGTGTGTCTGTGTGTTAATGAGCTTTTTGTGTATCATTTAGTCGTTGCCATGGTCATTTACTGTGTGTGTGTGTGTGTGTGTGTGTGTGTGTGTGTGTGTGTGTGTGTGTG
>JACXGI010011516.1:8183-24914 GCA_016801175.1 Esox masquinongy | reverse complement strand
GCATTACTCTGCATAACACATTCAAGTAAATTACCAAACGTGTGTTCATTATATTCATCTGCTCTCATGGACGCATGTACGGGGGATTTTAGAGATTCACCAATCAACTCAATCTGCAGACAATCACCAGGCCCGTGTACAAAGCCTGAAGCTCTAACAATCAAAGTATCCAAGCCAGCCATAATGTGTGCATAGAATGTGCCAAAATCCCCAACTTCACCAGTATTTTGGAAATTTATCAGCTGTCGTAATTCAAAGTTGTCAAACGCATTACATTGTATAACGCAAACATTGCCATTGTTGCAATGAGTTTCCATCAGAGAGCTCAGAGGAGAGTCGACTAGATCATGTGAAAAACGGGGGCTACTAACCTCGGTTAACAAACCTTGCATCTGAGGATTATTGTGTGCATCGCTGTGTAACAAAGTAATGGCCGGTTCATTTGTATTTTGGGGTGTGGTCTGTTGATTATGTGTGGATGTTGTTGGTTGTTCCGTGTCTGGTCTGTTGTTAGCAATATCTTTCGCCATTTCTCTAGCTTAACGTGTAAATTATGATCCACTTACAGGTTAAATTATTATTCTAACTCAAAAATACATTTACATACATCACAGTTTTGTTGACTTAACTGTAGATATTTATTACCTTCAGCTTTCAAGCATTGTGTAATGGGGTAACTGTGAACAAAAAAAACCTGACGCTGTGCAGCCACAAGGTGGGGGGTCCATAACTGAAGCCATTATGGTGATGTAGTCTGCATCATCAGCGGGTCCTCGCACTGTTGGTTGATATACGGAGTACAAAGATTCAGCTGTATGCAAATTGTGGTAATGTTAATAACATTTTAGTACAACGCTACAAATGTCTGTAAATAATTATACTTACACAAAACGTATCTGTTCAGGATGTGTAAGATCGCAACCGTGCAGTCCAATCAACACGGTTAATGGTTACTTGGTCTGAAATAAAAACAATCCGGGGGTAACAAGCGTATACAGGCATTTAAAGCTGATTAACAATAATGTTAAAAAACTGCCTACCAAGGTTGGAAGGCCCAAAAATGTGTTTTCCAAACACGGCTGGGTTTAATTCCGCTCAACCTAAACCAGAGATATAAAACAGACAATATGAAAGACAGATAAAAGCGCATGGATTGCTCAATCGTAAAATTGATTTACACATTCTTAAAAAGTTCAAATGTGTCGTTTGTTAGCGTTTGTAATTGCAACACAATTCAAATCAATTATTTCAAATAAAATAACTTTTACTTACAATGTAAATGGCATACTCCGCGCTGGAAACAACAGCTGCCTTCTGTGAAAGCCGCGGATTTAATAATGTCTTTACATCAGAGCCGGGGCGCCTCCAGCAGGTCACGCCTCTTAACTTTGTCATTGGTTACACGTCATCGTTCTTCACGTTAGAACTATACCGGCTACAATGATTAAAATTGTGGATAAAGCTTAACTAGTTAGTTCAGATAGTTGTTGACGTTTGACAACCAAATATTTTGATACTTCCTGTCCGGTAGAAATGCCGTTCTCGTTAGTTATCGCGGCTCAGCTGTGACATCACGTCATTTAATTTTATCTATTAACGACAAACTCATCCGCTTACATATAAACGCTGGCTATTGTCACCATATCGCCATTAATCTCTTCAACATTTAACAAACACAAGTCCATAATACAGCAATCAAAAATCGGATTCCACAAGTTGCTTCAAGTCATTACGAGAATGCAGCACATCTTACACGGAAGTCGCAGCATCCGCCCACACTAACACTGACAGGTATTCTCAAACTCGCACCTGCCACAGTTTGTAACCATCGTTGCCTGTTAAACATTTCTACCAATGTGAAGAAAACAATCTCACGTTGATCCCCGTTGTACAATTTCATAAGACGCCTTTACAAAAGTTTTGTTTACCTGAAATAACATATCTTGACCTGTCAACAAATCACAGTTGTTCATGCAAATTTATACTCTTCCTTCCGGGTAACTTTGTAACGTTTTGCCATATAATGCAACTTAAAATTTAATGCTGACTTAAAACACCCATTTTTATTACAAAAATCACCATTGCTCATACATACACATGTACCAAAATCATCGTTTTTATTTTTAACAATATTTTAAACCCAACCACGATACAATCAGCCTAGTCATAATGGGTGGTTGGCCCAGGCATTGTATGTTCCTTCAGAATACTAGCATTGCTCATGTAATGTTTGTTTACTATAGTGCTTTGTTGGACTATAAACCTTGTGTGAAACACTGGATGTTTTTCAACCTGCGTTTACTACAGTTTGTACTAGTGGTTATTTAGGGACCATTACTATGGGCAGATCTGATCTTAAGGCCTATCTCTTGTTAAAATGAAAAATGTCCTGAAACTCTCCAAAATCGTAAGTCCCGACCCCTTCTTTATATCTTACCCAAATAAGCATGTTTCCCACACATAGTTCTGCGATTGTGGAAAAACCCCATGCTACACGCACATTGTAAAACGTGTAAGGTTAACACCCACTGGTAGTAGGACATCTGTTGTAGCAATTCGGATCATAAAATGCCTGGGGTTATAGCATTGCTGAACCCTGGTGCCCTTTTTTAAACACTAAACATCTTGCCGCTGATATAGCACTTATTTATTGCCTGGGAATTTAACATTCCGGAACCCTAAGACCCCTTTGTTAAACATCAAACATATCGCACCTGTTATAACACTCATCCGGGGTGCTTATCAGTCGTTGTAAAACATCAAACATGGACACAACATTGCAATCATAAATTACAAAGTCACCGGACATGCATACGTCATTCCAGAATTTCCGCCCTAACACACGTCATACAGGAAGTCCATACGTCACACCGGAAGTCCCGCCCAGCAAACCGGCTGTCCCGCCCACCTGTCAGATCAATCTGGAAGCCCCGCCCACCAGGGTCATAAATCACCAAAGTGACACAATATACCCTACATTTACTACTTATCCTAAATCCTCATTGTTGCTTTTGATAAAGATACATTGAAGAGAAGGTAAAGGGTCCTGGTGTTCTAGTTTACTGCTCATCCTCCGAAGATCCATTGGGATAATTGAGGTTTCCTTCTGAATTGTATGTATTTGTAAATATTTTTACTTAACAGGTAAAATATGTGAAAGAAAATTTGTCAATGGCATATATTGGGATAGTGTGAACATCATTTGATTTTCACTTGATGAGGGAAGGAATTGTATGACAAATTGACACTTGTCAAATCTATGTTGGAGGGAAAGGCTAGACCCCAAACCGGTGGCGCAGCATTCGGTTTCAGCCATGTCTCTTTGATTTGCCATACTTTCAAAATTATCATAAAGCATCTTTTTTGACAAATAAATTAATAACATATTATGCAATGTTAGAGGGAGAGAATGGCAGTCCCACATTTCTCTGTGTTGATGCTGACCTTGGATAATGATTCTGTTAGGGGGATGGAGGGTGGGATGGTACAGTTGGACTGATATTTTCATACACCAGCTGTTCTCCACATGTTTTGTAACGTTATTAGTATAATGATGAATCCCAGATCATATTGTATCAAGACAGGTTTTATAGTTGCATAAGAGAATTGGGTAAGCCATGCACCCACAAAAATGAAAAAAATAAAGAATGTGCACGCAAGAGAGAGAGTGAGAGAGACCAACTGAATAACACGTCATTTGAGAGGACAAAAAGTCATAGAGGTGCGAAACAAAGATAGAGGGAGATAAAGTGACATGAGAAGTGAGAGATTGTAAAATAGATATGAGAGCAAGAGAGGGAACACCAGAGAGTGAAGAAAGGAGAAAAACGTGTAAAATATGGCGGACATGCCTGGCTGGCCTGCTCACTTCAGTTAAAGCAATGCTTCGGCTTATCAATCATGAAATAGCCTATTCCCTTTATGGTGACAAGCTGGTCACATGTCCAGGACAGATGCTGCTGCTAGGCTGAGTGGTGTTTGTGTCCTGTTTTGCGGGCAGTTACACTGAGTTATGGAAGGTTTTATTGGCTCACTGAGGGCAGAGTGAGCCTGTCTCTCCTAGTGTGTCTTACTGAGAGTGAAGTGTGTGCTTACCTAACTAGAGGTAACTCGCAAACTGGGGAACATACTAAGTTCCCATTAGGCCTTTTCACACCGCATTGTTCTAAGCCCGGGGCTATGGTATTGTGTCAAATATGACACAATACCATTTTACATTCTATGATAAGCTACAAATGTTACTTTCTCTCTGGCATGCAAATAATGTTACAGTACATTACTGACACGCGATCAATGATACGCTACTGTGACGGCTGCTCCGCGTGGCGCTGCATGCTCTCTCCCTCTCCGCACCGCCAACGTGCCCCCCGGACAAGACCTATGTGCCCTGGAGAGTCTGGGGCCGGTTGGTGACCTGGGTGCACACTACACCAGCGACCGGACACCCAGGCATCACCTGGACCCTGGAGGCGCTCTGTGAGAAGTATTGGTAGCCGGGCATGGGAACTGTGCAGTTCCCATGCACTATGTCCTCTCCTGCACAGTGTGCGCACAGTCAAAGGCGCTGCAAACAGCTCCGGCAGGCAAGCTCCACCCCTTACCAGTACCTCAGCGACCTTGGTCCCACATCTCTGTGGACTTTGTGACGGATCTGCCACAGTCAGAGGGGAACAACCCTATCGCCGTGGTGGTGGACCGGTTTTCAAAGATGGTAAACAACGTCACATATGAACGCCATACACTAACATCTCTCCCTCTTTCCATGTCTCTCTCCTCAGGCCGGTGGTTCCTGGTCCGCTGGGGGGATCTGGTCCTGCAGTGGCGCCTCCGCCTGGAGGTAGCTAGTGGTCCAGTGTACAGGGTTGAGGCAGTTCTGGACTCCTGGCTACGGCGGGGCTGGGTCCAGTACCTGGTGGACTGGGCGGGATACAGTGCTGAGGAACGGAGCTGCGTCTGGGCGGTGGACATCTGTGATCCCTCCCTGACAGCCGAATTCCATGCCCACCGTCCAGATCCACACCCTCGGGGTCGCCCGGGTCGCCGGCAGGTGGCGTTGTCAGGAGCCACGCCTGGGTGGGGGTACTGTGATGGCTGCTGCACGTAGCGCTGCATGCTCTCTCCCTCTCTGGTGCGCAACCTCGCCAGAGTTCTAACCGCCGGCTGGAGCAGATGGCAGCAGCGCACCCAACACACCCTCACACCTGTTTTGAGTTAGTTATCATGATGTCTATTTAGGTTCCTAGTTTTCACCAGCATCTCACGGGTTATTGTGTCTTTGCCTGTTTTGATACCGTGTGGTGCCATAAGCCTTTCTATAAAGACAAGAAATGTAATTCTTCGTGTTGGTGTTGTTTTGTTCCTTTCGTTTTTGCCTCTCCTTTACCCTCGCACCTCACAGCTACCATGATTCAATTAATGACTTCATGGCATCAGTTGATCAAGATACCCACCCTGTCGGTATTTGCTTTGACAACTGTTAAAACTATGCAAATAAAGAGAAAAACGGTAGTCAACCTTCATTCTTTCGACATATTTGCTAGATTTACGTCCAAAGCAAGTAGCAATAACTACTTCGCTAAGATTTAGCAGATATAATGAAACGACAATAGTTTGGCAGAGTAAAAGGACTGAAACAGAAAAAAGGAGCTGTTGGTAACAGCATGCATCAACAGCATATGTAAAATTAGTGAAAAGGCAGGTTTTGTGATTGGACAATAAACGTTCTACGATTTTTGTTCTCGACCCAATTTCACTGTTTTTTTGTCACCGTGTTTATGGGGCTATCCCTGAAGAATTGGTGCTAACCCTGCTCCCGAGCAGGACCAGCTAGGCCAGGCTAAGGGTGGTGCTAGTCCACTTCAAAATATTCAAGAGTGAACATTTGCAAATAGGAGGCTCATAGCCCTAGGCTAAAGTGTAGTGTGAAACTGATATTTACTAATGTCTTAGTGACTGGAGGATCCACTCCTGCTCTCAGTACCCAACTAGCTCTTCTACACCCCTTACCGGCACCTCTGACAAACACTCAACACTCTGTTCCCAAACGCAACTCATTCCCCAGATCTCAATCACCTGAATTCTAGACACCTGTTTCCCTTTATCATTCAGTGACTATTTAGTTCTCCCTCTGCTCACCATTCATTGTGAGGTATTGTTTGCCATGTGACAACATACAAAAAAAGTAAGTCTGTTTTTCAGATCCTGGCTCTCTTTGCTATTTCCACCATGTACGTAACTTCTACTTGCTTTCTCCAGACCAGGGACCGGTTTCCCGATAACGTGGCATGTAGAGGCACCAGCACCGATCCATCAAAGCCTACCAGTTGCCTACGATGCGGGGGTCAGACACGTGAACGTTAATTTTGAACACTTCTTTATTATTTCTTGTTTTACGTATGTTTTTCTTTATCCTCCGTTGATAATTGTATTCAATTGCATTCACATCCAGTCACGCACTTATTATATCATTTTCTAAATAAATTGGTCTAAATCAAAACTGTTTTGATAATTTTTATTCGATCTGTTGCCTTAATATTAACCGTTTGTGATCACTCCTCGCATGCATGTCGAGGGAGACGCTATTTCACAAAAACAGTAAAGTGCCTGTTACGATGGACTAACAAGTGGTCCGGAGCACTCGTTAATTAACGAGCGATGTTACGTGTCACTTAAGTCACGATGCTTTCGGGAAACGCATGGATAAAATAATGAGGCATTTATGTGGATCTTGCGATCATCTTAGTGGTTTGGGAAACCAGGGCCTGATCCAGCCTTTTCCCTGCCTGTACTTTTGACTAGGGATGGGAAACCCGAGGCTTTCTGAATCACTGTATGGAGGACCAAACCTGCCAAAATTTGAAATAAATAAATAAATGTATCAATTAATATATTTATGCATAAAAATACAATAATAAATGTATTAATCAAATATTATTTCCCGGTTTATTTAATTCCTTGATCATTCATTTCTGTTTTTTTTTTTAATTATTCATTTCCATTATATATTTCTGTATATATTTATTTTTGTATTTATTTATTTAAATATTATTTTATTTCTGTATTCATTTATTTCCATACTGTTTTATTTCTGTATTTATTTATTCCCATATTCTTTTATTTCTGTATTTATTATTTCTGTGTTCTTTTATTTCTGCGTGTATTTATTTCTGTATTTCCTTGTCCTTAAGCTAATGAGGGGGCAGGACTAACAGTCAGACGTAGCAATGAATCCCAAAGCAGCAGATGGAATCCGTCTGTGAAGACGGTGAGTGCTGTTTTACAGTAGATCCTTGGCGCATCCCCATGTTGCCAATCACTATTCCTTGCACATGCATCGTTTAAGCATAAGGTATCGAAAAACCGAGAAGAGTTTTCGGAAAAACACAATATCATTTTTGCGAAGTAAATAGAGAACGAGAACGGCGCATCTTTGCAGGTCTGTCCCAGGAGTCCTTGCATTGAAATTGGTTCATTTCAGTGCCAGTGTATAGGACCAGACTCATAATTTAAGCGATCGTATTCTACCAAAGTCCTTTCGGTTTGGACCTATGTACTGGTGTTGAAATCAAGACGTTATCCGCATCAGATCCCTGCAATGATCTGCAATGTAAGACAAAAGTTAGCTACCGCTCACGCATGCTTCCTCGCTACTACGGGTAAACGCTGCCTTATGTACAGTAGGCTACTCTTGAGTCAGTCTGCGTGGTATTATAGCCAGCAAGTTACTCAAGTAAAATATCTTGACTAAAATAATCTGGTAAAAAAGCCTTTTCAACTAATTTGTTGTTCTTTCATATATAAATCAAAAAGACTCAGGTCATCATCCTCCTCAATAGCCTCAGCAGGAGGAAGATCATCTTCCTTCCAACACGTCTCAACCATACCTCTCCACTAAAACAAGGAAAGGCAAAGAGGCTCCTCTGAAAGCCAATCCTCCATTGGTTGTGAGAGCAAAGACAAACCACCACACTGGCATCAGTAGTGGTAAGTGACACAGAAGGGGCAACAGGGTCAGATATGAAGTAACATTATACTAATTTTGATGTTTGTTCTTTAAGTCACTAGCCATCCAGATCCAAGTTCCAGGCCAGACCTGATCATAGGCCTGACCAGATCACAGGCCTGACCAGATCACAGACCAGACCAGCATCTGAAAGGAATTAACTTAAATAGACATGGTGATTGACCTACCAGAACACAGGTGTGCACAGTAAACATACACATGCCACGATCCAGGGCTGCTTGGAAACCAGAGCATGGCACCTGGACCATGACACAGCTTGACCGCTACTTTCATATCTTCTATTTGTGTCCCAACAGCGAGTTGGAGGCCAGGAGTGGAGGTCCAACCTACAACTTCAAGTCAAATGGAAGAAAGTAACACTCTTGGAAGTAGGTTGAATGAGTATAACACAAAACCACAGTCCTGTAGTCCCGTTATACTTTCAATGTTACTCAGCCCTGTCCTTGTCTCTTCTAGCTTCAAGACCTTGTTTTCTGACCTGTGAGCAATGTGTCCCACCAAACTCTACAGGTACTTGTTGTTTACCATTATAAATAAAATGACTGGAGGGTCCCTTGGAAATACTTTTAAAGACTTTGCACCTACTTCAAACACCTGATTCAATTAAAATGTTAAAGTAGTATGACAACCCCTAACAGTACGAATGTGCAGTTTTAATGCTTTGTTTGCATTTCAGACCTCAAAGTTGTCCTCAACCAGGGACACAATTTTCAGCAAACCGTGTGGTGTGTGTTCGAGAAGGTCTTCACACTGGACTTTGCAACCCAACTGAACTGGTGGGGGAGGGGGCATAAGACTGTCATCCGGTCAATGCCACTGAAGGATGCTATTATGTGTAAGTTAAACACTTGCTTATTTTTATAGAAGTTAAACATTGGTGGACAAAATCAACTCATCATTGGAAATGTGGATGCTGCCCATACTTCAGTGTTTCCTCTGGAAATGTATCTTGCTGTGGTGGGAATGTTGTTGAACGGTTTAGTACACTGAACGTTTTTATACACTGACAAATTGTGTACATTGTCTAACAAAAAAACGTTTTGATTTTTTTTCTTTACGTGGCACAATCACGTTAAATTGAATGCTACATAATCACTGTTATACTTATTGCAATTGCTTCATATTTTTTCTTTCAGGTTCTGTTCTTAAAAACCCATGTTTGCCAGGAATTACTGAGGTCAAGGTTGAAAGGGCGGGGACGGCAGTTGGAGGGAGAGACCTGCAGAAGAAGAGGAAAATTAATTTGTAGCCTATATAGTGCACAATTGTTGGGTGTTTTTGTTTAGGCTTCTTTTGTTTTTTCTACGTTTGTTAAATTGTACATTCTGTAAATAAAGTTCATACCTTTAGTCTTTATCTTGTCTCTTCACTTGACGTCTGCAGTAGATTTATTAAATGTCGGCAGTAGAGTTATTAAACGTCGGCGGACAAGCAGGAAGCGTCGTTCAAACATCTGCAGAAGGGTAAAATCGACGTCTACTCGACCTCTTGCCGACGTCTATACTGCATTCCGCCAACATCTTTTGTGTATGTCGGGCCAACATCGGTAAGACGTATGTGTGTTATCTGGGTACAAGCGCACTTACAACACACCTTCCCCTATCTTTAGCTATTTTAAGACAATAAACATTTACAATTCAAATGTTCAGTTGTATGTCTCAAATCTGTCAATCAAACTATACAAATAAGGGCCTATACATTGTTCTGATCACGCCTCTCACTCGTCCCACTTTATTAAAAGTGAGTTAAAGTAAGTATTCTTAAAATATCTCAATTCCGTGATGGCTCTATAACTAACGAAAGTAATAGCCACAACCCAATGAAGTTACAACAAGCGCGGGTCGGGGGGATATTGGCAGTGCAGGCATTCTGAACAGCAAATTCTAACAGTCATAAACATCCAAGATGCGGCGTACTGCCAAAGAATAGCGCAGAGTAGGGTTTGCTGTTAGGAAGAGGAAGAGGATCTATTAAGAAAACAAACCCAGAGGACAATGTGATAGAGACTAGGGATGATTTGGTGCCGAAAAATAATTCATCTTCTGTTTGGGAATATTTCGAGTTCCAGAGAGATGTCACAATCTAAAGTAGGCCTAATATTACAACTCCGTAAAACGGTGGTTAGAACAACGCAGCATCACAACAAATTTATTTCAACACTTCAGCGAGCACCATAGGGACATCCATGAAAAATGTGTGGAAAAGAAGTGAGGGGGGCTAAGCCCCGAATGTATTGTGATCCTAGCAACGCCTCTGATGCCAACCATATTTCCTAATTAGATAATGCGCATTAAAATCTAGGCCTATGGCCTGTAAATAGCCTATGTATGTTGTCCCATTGCATTAAACATTGAAACACGTTTTGTAAGGGAGGCTATTTCAAATAACTATGCGATTTCAAATAACTACTCTTTTCTGTGGTCAGTAGGGGCACCCATTGCTTGTTTTTTGCCGGACCGTGTAAGCGGAGCCGGCCAAGAAGAGCGAATGTCTCTGAGAGAGTGGGTGGGTGGGCGGGTGACTGACTGACTGACTGAGACCTTGTTAAATAGCGTAGTGGTTAGAGAAGCGGACTTGTGAACTATAGGTCCCAAGTTTGTATCTCCTCGCAGGCGAAGCGAAGTACGCATTATGAATTATTCTGTATAGACGAAAACGTCGCTGGTTAAAACCTTCAGTATCTACATAATCGTAAGCCTGAAATAAAAAAGTTTACGGTTATATTGCGACTGTTTCTGGCATGGAAAATTTCATCTTCAGTATCGCTAGTAATTGCTCAATTCTTATGATTATTCCTAGGAAGTTAGAAGATACTAGTAAGCCTATTATTGGCTAATAAGCTGTTAAAATCGCCAGTGGCAAAAGCAATACAGTTCATAGACGCTATGGTGGAGGTAAACTTAATAAGAGACGTTAGTCAGTGTAACACAATCCTCAATGGAGTCTAGCGACTGCTGAAACATGTAATACCGTGGCATAGTGGTTAAAGAGTGCCTCTCATGTGGAAGACCAAATGTGGAAGTTCAAATCTATTGAGAGCAATGACATTTATTAATTATTTCTGGTAGATTCCACAATTCTATCGTCTTTTCACTTGATGAAAAAGTTAGATATTGTCACCTTTATTGATAGTTATTGTATAAATGTCATTCACGAATGAAAGAAAAATGTTGTTTAGCCATGAAATAAAAAAATACGTTCTTATGCCATGAAATGAAATAGCTTTGGCAGACTCGCTAGCAATTGCTCAATTCTTATGACTATTCCAGTAAGTTAGTAGATACCGGTAACGCTTATTACTGGCTAATATGCTGTAAGATGGCCTGTAGCAAATGCCATACATAGATGCTATTTGTGGTGGATGTAAACTTAGTAAGAAACGTTAGTCAGTTTAACTGTATCAATGTCATTCAGGAATGGCCAATTAACTATTAAAACAGCCAGTGGCAAAAGAGGATTTGTTCAGGATAGAGACAAGAGGCTATACTGACACCTGGCAAATGTGCAGCTCTGTGGTGTAGTGGTTGATAACACAGCCTTTCACGTGAGCGACCTGGGTTCGAATCTCAAGATGGCATCACTTTCTATTGCAGGCCAGCTGAACTAGACTTGCCTGGTTTCTTGTTTTTTCAAACCGGCCCAGGGATATCTGCTTCACCTTGGACATTTTGGAGTCGTCTGCTGGAGCTGGTGCCGGAGCGTGCTGCTTTTGAATCTGGCGCCACGCTTAGCCAAATAACCAAACACTCACTAGCCTAATGTCTTACTGTAATGTAAGAGCTAGCGGAGGTTCGCTGTTTTCTTGACAATAGATCAATAAATCAAATTTATTTATAAAGCCCTTTTTACATCAGCAGTTGTCACAAAGTGCTTTTACAAAACACCCGGCCTTAAAACCCCAAGGAGCAAACAACAGT
Organism: Esox masquinongy; assembly: GCA_016801175.1. Classification (NCBI taxonomy): domain Eukaryota; kingdom Metazoa; phylum Chordata; class Actinopteri; order Esociformes; family Esocidae; genus Esox; species Esox masquinongy. The sequence continues at coordinate 12,974 of JACXGI010011516.1, read as the reverse complement.
AGTGTTGAATTTCAGTGGCTAGGAAAAACTCCCTAAGAAGGCCGAAATTTAGGAAGAAACCTGGAGAGGACCCAGGCTCAGAGGGGTGACCAGTCCTCTTCTGGCTGTACCGGGTGAACATATTAAGAGTAGAATTGTAATAATTAATAAGTGCACATGGGCTGAGTCCAGAATCTATTTAAACTTAGTCCAGGTCGGAAGCATGACCAGATGGACAAGGACAGGGACAACGCGGGGAGGGGGAGGTGTCAGCATAGTGGCAGCTGAAATCGTCAGGTATCGTCTTGATCTGCAACACAACCAGGAGGACTTTGGACCGGGACAGCAACGGGTCTTTCAAGCCTGGTAATCCTCAGGTGTGGGCCAGGACCTCATGTCCTCCTAAGTTTAAAACGGCAGGAGACAGGAAAAATTTAGAAAATGCATTCCTTAGATCTACAAGGATTTGTAGTGGAGAAGGAGAACTGACCCTACTCCCTAGCACAATAATATAGCAGCGTAAGACCTTGGGGCTGAGACAGGGGGGTCCGGTGACACTGTGGCCCTACCCGGGGGAGGCCCGGATAGGGCCACAGGGAGATCATATAGGTCACACAATATTAGGCTATTTAATATGCTATTAGTCTATTTATTTACTCATTTGGCATATTTCCCACTGGACATTTTGGCCGTTGATATTTTTTTATCTGCCAGACAACTATGCCTACACCTGATACCGGCAAAAAGCCGGAATTTGCCGACTGACGTACCCTGCAGTGAATAGAAAAATCTTTTGAATGAACTCCATCAATTTTCTTTTAAATTGACAAGCTTTGAACGTAAAGTGGCAAATCAAAAGTAAACTAAATCTGGATAGCATGGTCACAGACCCTGTTTGAAAAACAGTGAAAAGGTATAAGAATAGAATTATCCCCCTGCAGTATAAAATGACATAACTGTGCAATGTTTTGTTAGATTTAAGTGTATACACTTAACAACTCAACTGCAACACATTCAAAATAATCACATAACCTCTCCATCCTGATTAAAAGGTATAAATTATTGCATTATCCTTAAACGATGCATGTGCGGGGAATAGTGATTGGCAACATGCGGTTGCGCCAAGGATCTACTGTAAAACAGCACTCACCGTCTTCACAGTCAAATTCTATCTGCTGCTCTGGGCTTGATTGCTACCTCTGACTGTTAGTCCCGCCCCCTCATTAGCTTAAGGACATGGAAAAACAGAAATAAATACACGCAAAAATAAAAGAACACAGAAATAAATAAATACAGAAATAAAAGAACATTTAAATAAATAAATACAGAAATAAATATATACAGAAATATATGATAATGTAAATGAATATTTTTTTAAAAATAAAAACAGAAATGAATGATCAAGGAATTAAATAAATCGGGAAATAATATTTGATTAATACCTTTATTATTATATTTTTATGCACAAATATATTTATTGATACATTTATTTATTTATTTATGTATTTCTAATTTTGACAGGTTTGGTCCTCCATACCACTGAGGCTTGTTTTGAAAAAACGATTAATTGCTCAAAGCTTTCCAACACAGTGCACAACTGGGACATCTGCTGGACAAAATCTAATATGACATGTTTGATTTAGACGTATTGTATTTAGCCCTGGGGCGGTGTATTCCAAGTAATGGTAAGAATGATTGAATAATGAAGACCATCGAAAAGGGTTACCACAATAAAATAAAAATTTGTGGAGGGAGAAAGGATGACATTTTGCGTTCAAGAAGAGTTCAACCCGTGACCATGTGAACAGCAGTCTAGAGTAATATGGTTGCGCCACAGTATAGGATGTGTTGCTTTGGTATTTAGTTATTTGTGTACTGTGGGGTGTTGTATTGCGGTTTGAAAAAAGCTTGATCAAACAAAGCTTTGGACGTCATCGATTACGTGTTATTATAATAAAATATCTTTCAGTTTTAGTCACATTTATATAATTTCAATAATAATTGAGCCATTTTTGTCAACAAAATGCCTATAGTATAACAAAATAACCTATAGTAGCCTAAACATATCACCATATAAAATAAGGCTAATGGGACATATCATATTGTTTCGCATACAGTGTTGATATTGCCTACAATTAGATCTATTAATTAAAATTATGAATGCAGCGTTGTGCACATTAGGGAAGTGTGAAATGTGCCCAAAATGTAATAAGCCAGTGGAAAATGCATATTGCACACGCGTTATTGTTCACGCAGTTTATTTCACATGGATAGAAATATCCGTTTGTAAGAAATGTAAGAACGAGTGGAGAACAGAAGATTCAAAAATGGGATGCCCTCCCTCCAATGGTATTCGGGGGCGGAGTCACTGGCTTGTTGTTGTCTCTCTGTTGCGCATTTGTGCAATTGGGCTGTACTCTGCTGGCAATACTCGGCCCTCTTTCAGGGTGGTTGCAGTTGGTGTGGGTCCCTTTGGTTGATGCTTGGCAATGTGGGTGGATTGATTTCCTCCCTGTTGGGCCCCCGGATGGGGCCACAGTGTCACTGGACCCCCCTTGTCTCAACCCCAAGGTCTTACGCTGCTATATTATTGTGCTGGGGGAGTAGGGTCAGTTCTCCTTCTCCACTATAAATCCCTGTAGATCTAAGGAATCCATTTTCTAAATTTTCCCTGTCTCCTGCCGTTTTGACCTAGGAGGACATGAGGTCTTGGCCCACACCTGAGGAGTACCAGGCTTGAAAGACCCGTTGCTGTCCCTGTCCAAAGTCCTCCTGGTTGTGTTGCAGATCAAGACGATACCTGATGATTTCAGCTGCCACTGTGCTGACACCTCCCCCTCCCCCGTGTTGTCCCTGTCCTTGTTCATCTGGTCATGCTTCCGACCTGGACTAAGTTTAAATAGACTCTGGACTCAGCCCACATGCATTTATTAATTATTACAATTTGTACTCTTAATATGTTCACCCGGCACAGCCAGGAGAGGACTGGCCACCCCTCTGAGCCTGGGTCCTCTCTAGGTTTCTTCCTAAATTTCGGCCTTCTTAGGGAGTTTTTCCAAGCCACTGAAATTCAACACTACTGTTGTTTGCTCCTTGGGGTTTAAGGCCAGGTGTTTTGTAAAAGCACTTTGTGACAACTGCTGATGTAAAAAGTGCTTTATAAATAAATTTGATTGATTGATTTTGATAGTTAACAAATTAGGGTATACCCACATCTCCAGGCACCACATCATGGTCTTTATTTTGGGATGCGCTTTCAGACGTCTTTTGATCACATCTGAAAGTGCATCTTGAAAAAAAACACACTGAGAACCTCTCTTTCCAAAGTCTTCCTTTCCAACTATGGTAGTTAAATAAGATTATCACAAAGATAATTTTGTCTAGTCTCGTTTTAGTCAACCAAAATGAGAAATATTTTAATTTTTTTCTGTTTCCATTCTGTCAGTTATTGTCTTGTCAATTGCCACTGAAAAATTGGTATTTAACAAATATTTTCATCACTATTTCTGTTGACGAAATGAACACTGTCATAAACACATATACTCCATTGCTCTCAAATACACAGTCCTATTACACTTTCCAAGAACCAAGATAAGCAAAGCAACACCCTTAATAATTATCTTGTCTACTTTTCAAATCGCCTACTCTTTTGTATGACTCTCAAATAATAGCTAACCAACTCTAAATTATTCTCTTGAATGACTCTCAAATTACTGTTCTACGACTACTATCAAAATATTAACTAGCTCTATGACTCTCTTGACAAACTTGCTCTTTCAAATCCTGCTCTCTAATTTCCATTCGCATTGAATGTCTCAAACTCCTACCGCCAACCCTTGAAGTGACTGGACTTCATTAACCTTTTATGTACACAGTTTGAAAACAGCCATTCCGAAAACGACAACTGTTGAGCCCTGTTGGAACTCGAAGGTTGATTTTGTGACATCCGAAGCTTCGAACGTCATTGGTCATGTGGTGTTGTACTTTGAAACAAGCTTCTGGTACCCTGCATCGAAACAGTAGAGCTGAACGGTGACTGAACGGTGCTTTGGAGATTTGTGTTCATTCGTCCTATCCCTACCTTTAACAGTGGTACAGTTTCTGCCACCTCAAGTCAGTAACCAGTTGTAACCCTACTACTGCATGTATACTGTATTTCAGTGAGTTACATTCGGTAAACTGAAAATGCTGTCTGTTAAAAGCACTATTTCTATGGGTCCGACCATTGCCAAAAGAGTTGTGTATGAGTATGTTTTATTTGTCATATCAATAGGATAATGAAAGTATTGACCATGAATCAAAATGCAAACTTGCTGGTTCGCTCACTACAATGCAATAACAATAAAATGCAACAAAAAAAGAGAATACTAATTAAGTATAATGCAAATCAAATAAGCATGTAAACGTGGAGTGGTGAGTACAGTATTTGCAGCTTTTGCACTTTATTTGGAAAATGAGAATGTTAAAGTTTTGCCATAGTAAATTTGTAAATGTAGCTTAGTGAATTGGCTAAATCCATACAGAGAGATTTTGATATACAGATGCTGGTCATATAATTAGAATATCATCAAAAAGTTGATTTATTTCAGTAATTCCATTCAAAAAGTGAAAGTTGGATATTATATTCATTCATTACACACAGACTGATATATTTCAAATGTTTATTTCATTTAATTGTGATGATTAAAACTGACAACTAATGAAAACCCCAAATTCAGTATCTCCGAAAATTAGAATATTACTTAAGACCAATACAAAAAAAGGATTTTTAGAAATGTTGGCCAACTGAAAAGTATGAACATGAAAAGTATG
>JACXGI010011515.1:0-24507 GCA_016801175.1 Esox masquinongy | reverse complement strand
GTAAGGTGTGTGTGTTGACGTAGACATAAGGTGTGTGTCTTGACATAGATGCTATACCCTGGCAATGGAGGAATCTTGTGTGAAAATGCAGATAATATTCATGCTGTCTGGGTTGATATTTCTTCAAAATGGAATGTTCATTATGCTACGCTAATCATGCTATATACACTACCCTATGCATCGTCAGGAAAAGGACATTTTGAATGAATGGCATGGTTGATTCTGACTGTTGAAATTGTCTGTTGGCCACTTCCTGTCTGTCTGTCTTCCTGTCTGTCTGTCTTCCTGTTTGTCTGTCTTCCTGTCTGTCTGTCTGCTTGTCTCAATTCTATTGGAAGGGGCTTTTTGCCGGACTGCATAAGCGGAGCGAGTCAAGAAGATCGAAAGTCTCTTACTGAGTGACTGACTGTCTACCCCTTGTTAAATAGCGTAGTGGTTAGAGACGCGGACTGCCATGCAAGGGGACTGGTGTTTTAAGCCTCGCCACAGACAAAACAAATGATGCATTAGGTTTTGTTCAGGATAGACAAACACTTCGCTGGCTACAAGCTTCAGTAACTACGTTATAGTAAGCCTAAAATAAAACTGTTTACGGTTATATTGTGACTATTTCTGGTGGATTTTCGAAGTAAGCGTCCATGCATGCTTTGTGGGGTAATATAGATCACAACCCCTTGGGCAGTAAAAGAGGAAGTGTTTCCATGATTCTCTTGTCTTTTCACATGACAAAAAAAGTCAGTTATTGTCACGTATATTGACAGTTATTGTATCAATGTCATTCACGAATGAAAGAAAAATGAACAGTGTTCTGCCATGAATTCAAATAGCTTTGGCAGTGTAAAGTTCATCTTCAGTCTCGCTAGCAATTACTCAGTTCTTATGACTATTCCAAGTAGTAACTTAGTAGATACTAGTAAGCCTATTACTGGCTAATAAGCTGTTAAAACAGCCAGTGGCAAAAGCCTTACAGTTCATAGATGTTATTTGTGGTGGAAGTAAACTTAATAAGAAACACTAGTCAGTTTAACACAATGCTTAATGGCAGACACTATAGCGACACAAGGCGCACAATATAGCTTAGTGACGTAGTGGTTAAAGATGTCACATGGGAGACCCAGGTTCGAATCCAGCGAGGGCAACAACATTTATCTCTTCTATTCGCGGGCTGGCTGAACTAGGCTTGCCTGGTTCCTTTTCTTGTTTGCAATGACTACAAAGGAAGGTAACTAAAAAATGCTCATGTGAGAGGAAACAAATAATGAAATTCTGTTGGGGAAAATGTCAGCACAATTTCTTTTTAAAAGTTATATTGTCAGTGTCCGATTGTTTTTACAATGTGCAAAAATACAGTTAGGTCCGGAATTATTTGGACACTGACACAATTTTCATAATTTTGGCTCTTTATACCACCAGAGCGGATTTGAACTGAAACAACCGAGATTCAATTGAATCCAAAAGCTGTTTCCTCATTTGTGATGCTTTGCCAGGCCTTTACTGCAACTGTTTTCAGCTGTTGTTTTTTCGTGGGTCTTTCTGCCTTCCAATCAACTTCGCTGAATTTGGCTGAGTCTGAACAGACAGTATATCCCTATACACTTCTGAATTCATCCAGCTGCTTCTGGCTTCTGTCACATCATCAGTAAACACTAGTGACCCAGTGCCATTGGAAGCCAAGCATGGCCATGCCATCACACTGCCTCCACCATGTTTTACAGATGATGTGGTATTCTTCAGATGATTAGCTATTCAAAGCATTCTCCATACTTTTTTCTTCCCATCATTCTGGTACAGGTTGATTTTAGTTTCATCTGTCCAAAGAATGCTGTTCCAGAACTGGGCTGGCTTTTTTAGATGTTTTTTGGCAAAGTATAATCTGGCCTTTCTATTCTTGAGGCTTATGAATTGTTTGCACCTTGTGGTGAACCCTCTGTATTTGCTCTCGTGATGACTTCTCTTTATGGTAGACTTGGATAATGATATGCCTACCTCCTAGAGAGTGTTCTTCACTTGGCTGGATGTTGTGAAATGGTTTTCTTTACCATGGAAAGGATCCTACGATCATCCACTGCTGTTGTCTTCCATGGAAGTCCAGGCCTTTTTGTGTTGCAGAGCTCACCAGTGCGTTCTATTTTTCTCAGAATGTACCAAATTGTTGATTTGGCCACTCGTAATGTTCCTGCTATCTCTCTGATGGATTTTTTTTTTGCAGCCGAAGGATGGCCGGTTTCACTTGCATTAAGAGCTCCTTTGCATTGAGCCCACACCTGTCCATGGAAACAGCCCATATTCTTTATTAGACTGTATCTTGAATATATTTTGGTAAACAGCCAAAATAACAAAACTTGTGTCAGTGTCCAATTATTTCCAGACCTAACTGTGTATATTATGGGCAGTATGGGAGAGAATGCATAAGTATTATTCACAATGTCCTGTTACTCTAGTTGCCCTTTCAAACATGTTGCTGCATGAACATTATATTTTTATTCAATATGAATACTTTGTTAACCCCAAACATGAGCTTGTTTTTATTGTGCGCGTTACAGCACAGGTGTCAAACTTATTCCATGGGAGGTTTCACTCCTAGCTGATGCTTGACCTTCACTAATTAGTCAGGAACTGCCCTCATCTGGTTGTGTGTCCCATCAAAAGGAAAACCCAAAAACAAGCAAACACCAAGCCCTTCATGACTGACACCCATACTTTATAGCTTCAGAACATAGTTCGTACTATAATGTTTATATCATGGATGGTCAGCTCTGACATCCATAGTTCTGTCTAGGAATTTCAGACAGGTTCCATTTCTTACGGCCCATTCCTCAAAACAGGGCATGGTAATCACTTTGTTATTTTTGTCAGCTGTGGATAGGAGCTGTCTGGTGGTGACTTTGTTCTGCTGTCAGTTGTGTGACGTGTGTGCAGAAGGAAGGGACATAATGTATAGCAGGTCTCACCACTCTGGATAAGAGCATTTTGCTAAATGACTAAACTATGAATGGACAACATCACAGCTGTCAACAGGAAATCCCGCTGAGCGGAACCTCGTTTTTTTTCTCAACATTTTGTTAAAATGTTCTGTCGTATTGTGAGTATGTCTACTGTGGTCTGGAGGAGTGTGTAGATATTTCTTAGTGCATTGTGTCTTTTACAGATCTTCAAGGAGCTAGTCATTGCCATCCTTAGAAATACACCTCCTCCCACACACACACACACACACACACACACGCATACACAAACACATGCATACACGCACACACACATGCACACGCGCACACGCACACACACACACGCAGAGATATGCACCCTTTTACACACTCACACACCTACACACATAGACAAACCAATACTCTCACAAACACACCTATACTGTACACACACAAACAGAAAAACACACACCATCTCACAACATATTAAGGACAAAATATATGCAGATATTTTACACAGCATGGTCAGACGTCTATTTGAACATTAAGATTAGGGATGTGATTTGGCACGGTACAAAAATAAATAAAAGGGAACAAGTTAGTTTGCATTGGTTTGTGAATGACCCAGACGGCAATGTAGCGGCAGAAGTGAATGACAAATAACATGACATTAACATCCCAGCCCCTGAGTGGTTAAGCTATCTCTTCCTGGCAGTACTGCTGTGTCATAGTAGTGACCACACCCACAGGGAGATGTGAATGGATCAGTGCCATCCAGGGTTGGCCAGGTGGATGTCCAACAGGGCTGCCTTGTCTCGTCATATTGTAGCAACTCCTGGTGGCAGGCCATGCACCTGCAGGCTTCTTTTTGGCTGGGGAATGCACTCCCCCTGCCCGCTGTGTGCCAGCAAATACTTGAGCGAGCAGTGTGATAAGAATGGTAACTGCTTCGCAAGGTGTGCATCGAAGTACTCTTGTCAATGTCTGACTCTTCTGAACCTATGGCAAGGCCATAATTGCAAATTGTAAGCAATTGAATTTAAGTGTAAACCAGCTGCACTGAATCCTAAATGCTGATTGGCTGACTGACCACACCCCATCATGCTTAACTTTTGCTTAGTTAGACATCACACAGAGGCTATCTTTTAGTCTGGATGTTTTTCTCTCCCTAAAAAAATCTGTGAATTTAATGCTTGGACAAAATGGCAAGTGCAACACTTTTTTTCCCCTAACCCTTTGAGAATTTACACCGATCAGCCATAACATTATGACCACTGATGGGTGAAGTGAATAACACTGATAATCTTATCATCATGGCACCTGTCATAGGGTGAGATACATTAGGCGACAAGTGAACATTCTGTCCTCAACGTTGATGTGTTAGAAGCAGGAAAAATGGGCAATCGTAAGGATCTGAGCGACTTTGACAATGGCCAAATTGTGATGGCCAGACGATTGGGTCAGGGCATCTCCAAAACTGCAGCCCTTGTGGGGTGTTCCCGGTCTGCAGTGGTCAGTACCTATCAAATGTGGTCCAAGTAAGGAAAAGCGGTGAACCAGCGACAGGGTCATGGGAGGCCAAGGCTCATGCATCACACTTTGTTGCGTATGGTGCTGCGTAGCCACAGACCAGTCAGGATGCCCATGCTGACCCCTGTCCACCGCCAAAAGCGCCAAGGCTCATTGATGCACGTGGGGAGCGAAGGCTGGCCCGTGTGGTCCTATCCAACAGACGAGCTACTGTAGCTCAAATTGCTGATAAAGTTAATGCTGGTACTGATAGAAAGGTGTCAGGACACACAGTGCATCGTAGTTTGTGTATGGGGCTGCGTAGCCGCCCATGCTGACCCCTGTCCACTGCTGAAAGCGCCTACAATGGGCATGTGACCATCAGAACTGGACCACGGAGCAATGGAAGAAGGTGGCCTGGTCTGATGAATCACGTTTTCTTTTACATCACGTGGATGGCCGGGTGCGTGTGCGTCGCTCACCTGGAGAACACATGGCACCAGGATGCACTATGGGAAGAAGGCAAGCCAGTGGAGGTAATGTAATGCTTTGGGCAATGTTCTGCTGGGAAACCTTGGGTCCTGCCATTCATGTGGATGTTACTTTGACACGTACCACCTACTTGAGCATTGTAGCAGACCATGTGCACCCTTTCATGGCAACGGTATTCCCTGATGGTATTGGACTCTTTCAGCAGGATAATGCGCCCTGCCAAAAAGCAAAAATGGTTCAGGAATGGTTTGAGGAACACAACGACGGCTTACAGGTGTTGACTTGGCCTCCAAATTCCCCAGATCTTAATCCATTTGAGCAACTGTGGGATGTGCTGGACAAACAAGTCCGATCCATGGAGGCCCCAGCTCGCAACTTACAGGACTTTAAGGATCTGCTTCTAACGTCTTGGTGCCAGATACCACAGCACATCTTCAGAGGTCTAGTGGAGTCCATGTCTAGTGGAGTCCATGCCAGGCTATTTTGGCGGCACAAGGGGGACCTACACAATATTAGGCAGGTGGTCACAATGTTGTGGCTGATCAGTGTACATTACTGTATTACATGAGTGACCAGAGGAATTACATTTGTCAAATGTGTAACCAGAGGAATTTTACATTTCAAACGAATCACCACAGGAATTAAACAATGTAAATGAATCACCAGAGGAATTACACCTTTTCAAACAATTTACTATGACATATTACAAACGATTCACCATGGAATTTCCACATTTCAAACAATTCACTGGGGGAATTACACATTTCAATCGATTCACCAGAGGAATTACACATTTGAAACGAATCACCGGTGGAATTACACATTTCAAATCAATCACCTTTTTTGTTCTCCAGTAACTCTTTGTAGTGTATATGTCTTTAAGGCTGACTGGTTTGTCTTTAATTAGACAATGTTCTGGTTTTATGTCCCCTCTTGTCTTTGCCCCCGCGTGGATCTGTTCAACTAAGCCCCGACAGACTCTTATATCTGTCAGCAAGGTCATTCAAAAGTGTCATGTCATGCAAAGCGTGCCTATGCTAATGATCTGTACATTTGGAGTGTGTGTGTGTATGTGGGATGACTGTCCTGAGACTCATTCAGTAACAGAGGCATCTGGATTGTAGAAATTACTTCTAATGGCTGTAATATTCATAGCTGTCATTACATTTGCGATAACTGCACTTTTTTGTTGAGAATATCTCGATTGGTTTTGTTCACATTCTGTACAAACACACACACACACACACACACACACACACACCCACACACAGAGAGAGAGAGAGAGAGGGACTTATCAATGACTGATACCATCAGAGTTTTAAAGTGTATTCATGAAATGGCCCTGTCGCTGGTGTACGAGAACAGCAGCTAAATGATGCCTCCGTTGTTAGATGATTAGCCGTTAGCTACCCTGGCTAATTATGTTGTAAAGTAGCCATTTACCAGCACTGCCCGTGCCCCAAACGGCACCATTCATTCAAGGCCACTACTTTTCCATGGCCAAATCGGTAACGCTGAAGGAATAGGGCACAGCTTGGCTGTAGACCCTGCTTCAGACCGACAGACAGATCTGCAGCAACCACCGTTTAAAATTAAATGAGGTTATTTTATATGCTGCTAAGGTATCGCCACCTTTCATTTGATTGCATTTCAGGTATCGCCACCTTTTATTTGATTGCATTTCATGTATCGCCACCTTTTATTTGATTGCATTTCAGTAAATTTGATGTGTGGTGTCTGTCTTGTCTTAGGGTACTGGATCAGTGTCGCTGCAAATGTAGCTAACTTTTCCACCTTTCATGTTAAAATTACACAAGCTATTTTTACATAAGTAGGCACAAACAAACACACTCTCTGTTTCCACACGCATACACAAAAACACAAACAAACATCTGACCATTGTCCTATTTGCCTGTTAGCAAATGTTTTGTCCTTGCACACATTGATTGTACTTAAATATAGTACTTGGATCACCAAATGATTAACAGATGACAGACCCTGATTCGAGCCCATGAAAATGGATCATTCTTCTGGTCAGAAAGTGATATTACCTTTATATTAGCCAACACCAGGTGATATTACCTTTATATTCGCCAACATCAGGTGATATTACCTTTATATTCGCCAACCTAAGGTGATATTACCTTTATATTAGCCAACATCAGGTGATATTACCTTTACATTAGCCAACATCAGGTGATATTACCTTTATATTATATCAAGATCAATATTCAACTTGATTGTCATTGAACAAGTACATGTACAGTACAATGAAATGCAGTTTGCATCTAACCAGAAGTGCAAATAGAGGAGGGCAGAAAATGTACTAGTATTAAGTATTAAGTATATGTATGTAAACAGGGTTGGGTAGGTTACATTTTAAATGTAATCTGTTACAGTTACAAGTTACCTGTCCACATTTGTAATCAGTAACGTAACTTTTTGATTACTCAAACTCAGTAACGTAATCTGATTACTTTGAATTACTTTTAGATTACTTTCATATTAAGAGGCATTAGAAAACAAATAAGAATAGCCTACAACCAATTGAACACCTTTTGCGGGATCAATTAATGTTAGCGTTTACATAGCTGGCCTTATGGGTTATGTAGAGTGCCTTTGGAAAGGATTTCTAAACCATTGCTTTCTACTTCAATATGATTGGGCTACATCTCTACATCACACGCTAAAGCTCTGTCAGATATTCAGTCATTCCAATTAATCCAGTGAGCCTCGATCTTCCAGAATCTGACTTTTTATATGAACATAACCCAAAATCTAAGGATGTGTTAGCCTATTCTGTTATTTGTTTTTTATTCATGTTTTTAATTGCTTCAAAACATTGTTAAAAAATAAATGGCAATTTCTCGAAAAGGGTATTGACATTATTGTATATAAAAATCAAGATATCCATAGCTTTTCACACGTACACTAAATCTGCAGTAGTCTGATGTTTTGCTCCACAACCACCAACATTGTCAAAACGTTGCAGAAAGCCCAGGCACCCGAATGCACGTTCGCAATCTTGAACACCCGCACACAAATAAGTTTGACCCGCACGAACGTAGCCTGCAATTATTAGGGCCACTAGCGATGGATTTTCAAAATGCAAATGAAAGAAATAAACTGATTAAACTGAATAAAGTGAATAAAGATGCGTAGATAGTAGATAACTAAATCACATTTTATATGGGTCGGCTAATATTACTATAGATATAATCTGTTTTTACCAGCCATCCAACCAACCAAAACCGGAGAGAAAATTAAACTAGTGCTTCATCGGTCATTAAACTGGTTATGCGCGCATACCTTTGTGCGCATGATGATCACACACAACATCTGGCGCACAGTTGTTATGTGGGTTCAAATAAAAATGTATTATTTTGCTCACCTATTCTTATTCAATTGAAGTAATCATACATTTTGTCAAAAGTATCTGTAATTCGATTACAATATTTTAGTTGGGAACGTAACGGATTACAGTTACAGTTATTTTGTAATCCATTACTCCCCAACTCTGTGCATAGGTGGGATAAATAGATGCGTGGGTACAAGTGGCAATTCTCAATGGCATTCTGAATTTGCAATCGAGGCAAATTGAAGGAGATGGGTTGCATGGGCAACTAAAATGCAGGAATAGCAGCAATGAGGTTCCTGATGTAGACGTATGTATATGATGTATATGTAACCATTGAAAATGCAAGTACAGTGGCAGTTCTAAATGTGCAATGAAGGCAATGTTAAGGTGCAAGTCGGCATGTGCAAATGAAATACAGGAATAGCAGTGTCACGGCTGAGTGTAGGCAGGACACAAGGCGCAGTGCTAATGAACATCCTTTAATGCTTCTTCTTTAATGCTTTTTCAAACAAAGAAAATAAACAAAGGACAGGTACAGACCGTGAACTGAAGCGCAGCAAAACACAAAGCAAACTCCAAACATTGACCGACAACCAAGGGAACAACAGGGCAACTTAAATTGGATCCACAATCAGAGGCAATTGAAAGCAGCTGCCTCTGGTTGGGGATAATTAAACCTTAGTGCACAAGGAGATGCCCAGAGGCACCTCTGCACTCAGGCCCTTGTGTTCAGCTTAAAATGGTTGGCTCTTTGTTGTCCCTGTTGAAACGAGCTTAGAACCTGTTTAACTTGTCGGTGATGGAGACGTTGTTGGCTGTGGGGGTGGGGTTCTTTTGCCGGAAGTCTGTGATGGTTCGGATGACCTGCCACATACGTCGGGGATAAGAGTTGTTGTTGAAGTGCTACTCAATCCACAGTTTGTAGTCATTTTTAGCCATCTTTATGCCCCTTTTCAAGTTGGCCCTGGATCAGCTGTAGGCCTCCGCATTGCTGGATCTGAATGCAGCGTCACGCGCCTTTAGCAGTAGTTGGACCTCACTGTTCATCCAAGGCTTCTGGTTGGGGAAGGTCTTCATTAGTTTGTGTGGTTATGTCGTTGGTGCAGGTGTTGATGTAATCCAGAATGGAGTTCAAAGTTTATTTATCAAATGCACCGAATAACACAGCGTCATCCTGCACAATTAAATTCTTATGCCATGGCACATTACATCTACGTAGTAAGAATTAAGATATATATAAATCAAAAATATAGCAAACAACATAGCAATGATATACATAAGTGTAAACTAGCAGCAATTTTAAAAAGCTAGGCGAAGCAACCTATCTTCACATAGGTCCGGAAATTATTGGTCACTGACACAAGTTTTGTTATTTTGGATGTTTACCAAAATGTATTCAAGTTGCGTTTAAATAATTAAAAATGTGCATCATTTTTCATGAAAGAAAATACCAATGATATTCTTTACCACTAGAGATATGCATTGACGTTGAAATAAACTCGATAGCCCCACTAGAAACCCCCGGGAGAGACCTGCAAATGCGTGCTGTTCACATAGCCTATTCATATTGGACCTTGTCTTTTTCTAATAACTCCTCGCGGTTTTTTGATCTTTCAAACTTATTTATGTCACCTATTGAAAATTCATGTTACCTATAGATTGGCTGTGTAATTTTCATTTTGTACATTTGTAGGCCCTAATAAACAAATTATAATACTATAGCCTGTGTTCTTAGAAATAATTGTTCTATGTATTCTATGTATTTTTAGTCATTTTTTTCGTATGATTAGACCATCAATACAAACACATTCTTGTATTTTTTTCAAAATCATTAACCATTTAAAAGGAACATATTCTGTAATTCATTAGTTTTTAGACTATTCTATATCGTTTGATGACGACCCAGTAGATGAACTGATGCTCTGGCTGGATGGTGATGCTGCGGAGGATAATGTGTATGCTAATAGGGACGATTTGCATGATGATGACAAACGGCGTTCGGCTCTGGCTGTTAATGTTCGTCTGAAAGACTTGGCGATTCTAGTGTTAAACTACGAGTCCGGGCCTGTACACTGGCATTGAAATCAACTTGTTAGCCCCATTAGAACCCCCTGGAGAGATCTGCAAAGACGCACAGTTTTTGTAGCCTATTTACTTTGAGAAAATGACGTTGTATTTTTTCTGAAAACTCCTCGGTTTTTCAGTAGCTTATTCATGTCACCTATGGACAAACGATGCATATGCTTAAACTGCAAGTCCATGGCGTTTGAATTTACGAAACGACGCGCCATTTTCGTAGACTCTTCGCTAGGTGAAATTTTGTTGTATTTTTCAAAAAACTAATCTTGGTGTTTGTTCATCAGTTAATTTGGTTGCCTTTTCACTATCCATTTAATGTAATTATTCTTTTTGTATGCTTTCATTTTTTTTTATTTGTACACTTACGGTTACAGACTCTCTCTCCACCTCCCTACACTCTTTTTTGAGTGTTTTTGAGTGTAATTCATTTGCCAAAAAAGAGATAAAACCCACGATTTTGGTGTAGTGAATATCTCATATCGTGACGGTCCTAGTTGCTGCCAAATGTTTGTAATGTTTCACCGCAGACTTTTATTTTGAAGGCAAAATACGAAATCCAGAGGTCTTACCCTACGTGCACACTGTCCACTGTCCACTCGCTAGAGCTACAAAGAGGAACGCTCTCATTCATTTCCAACGAGAGCCCGCGAATCACAGCGACAGTGGCCGGAGCTACTCTCGGAGACAAAATCTCCCAGCGACAGCAACAGTTGAGAGTTGAGAAATGTTCAACATTATGCTAATTTCCTGGGAGCAGGCAGTGACGGAGTTCGGCGACTACCAATGGCAGAGCAGATGTTCTCTGCATCTTGAAGTCCCTTCTCTTTTCTAACTAAAAACTCACTCGCTTGCTAAAAAAATTGACGAGATACTTATAATTGCGGTGTCCCGTTTCCCCATTATTTATGATGCTTCTCTGGCTTCATAGAGATATAATTCTAAAAATAGATGCATGGAAGGTTTCAGAGATTGTTTGGATCACGGGTGAGTGATACATGCATAACGTAAATTGATGTAAATACATAACGTAAAATGATGTCACACAAATATTAAATACTTATTGATATTTTCAGAGATGGAAGTTTCCCCTATACTGGTTGACTGGTTGTCACTGGCATAAATTAGGAAGACACGCCCCACCAGAACGGGCAGTGTGCACGCTAGGAAGGCTCAGCGACAGCTAGCCAGAGATTGAGCCAGTTGAGCGAGCGGACAGTGTGCACGTAGCATTTTTGTAGCGGATGAATCTCTAATTATTCCAACATGACGCTAATCTATTGTAGCCGACTATAGCTATCGAGTTGTGACATTTGGTTTGCTAGCTTGCTTCATAAAAATAATCTTTTTTTTCTGTGGTGGCTGCCGCTGTTATTACAATAAGAGGGAAACACTGATATTATATGTGGAATAGAGCTGTAGTAGTTGTGTTATATACGGTATAGAGCTGTTATAGTGGTTTTTATATTGCAGATAGAACTTTAATATGTATTATATAAGGGATAGAACTGTAACAGTAGTGTATTATATAAGGGACAGAGCTGTAATATTAGTGTTTTATATGGGGACTACAGCTGTAATAGTTGTGTGTTATATAGGGGTATAGTGCTGTTATATTAGTGTATTATATTGTAGATAGAGCTTTAATACATATTATATAGGTGATATAACTTTAATCTTATATCAGGAATAGTGCTCGAATTGTAGTGTATTATATGGGCAATAGATTTGTAACAGTAGTGTATTATATTGGCAATAGCGCTGTAATAATAGTGTATAATATAGGGTATAGAGCTGTAATTGGAGTGTATATTATAGGGCATAGTGCTGTAATAGTAGTGTACAATATAGGGTATAGAGCTGCAATAGTAGTGTAGAATAAAGGAGATAGAGCTGCAATAGTAGTGTAGAATGAAGGAGATAGAGCTGTAATATTTATGTATAATATTGGGGATAGAGCTTTAATAGTTGTGTATAATGTAGGGGATAGAGCTGTAATAGTAGTGTAGAATAAAGGGGATAGAGCTGTAATAGTTATGTATAATACTGGAGATAGAGCTGTAATCGTAGTGTAGATAAAGGGAATAGAGCTGTAATAGTTATGTATAATACTGGAGATAGAGCTGTAATAGTTGTGTATAATATAGTGGATAGAGCTGTACTAGCAGTGTATAATATAGGGGATAGAGCTGTAATAGTTGTGTATAATATAGGGGATAGAGCTGTAATAGTTATGTATAATATTGGGGATAGAGCTGTAATAGTAGTGTAGAATAAAAGGGATAAAGCTGTAATAGTAGTGTATTATATGGGAGATAGAGCTGTAACAATAGTGTAGAATAAAAGGGATAGAGCTGTAATAGTTATGTATAATATTGGGGATAGAGCTGTAATAGTTGTGTATAATATAGGGGATAGAGCTGTAATAGTTCTGTATAATATAGGGGATAGAGCTTTAACAGTAGTGTAGAATAAAGGGGATAGAGCTGTAACAGTAGTGTAGAATAAAGGGGATAGAGCTGTAATAGTTATGTGTAATACTGGGGATAGAGCTGTAATAGTTCTGTATAATATAGGGGATAGAGCTTTAACAGTAGTGTAGAATAAAGGGGACAGAGCTGCAACAGTAGTGTAGAATAAAGGGGATAGAGCTGTAATAGTTATGTGTAATACTGGGGATAGAGCTGTAATAGTTCTGTATTATATAGGGGATAGAGCTGTAACAGAAGTGTAGAATAAAGGGGATAGAGCTGTAATAGTTATGTATAATACTGGGGATAGAGCTGTAATAGTTCTCTATAATATAGGGGATAGAGCTTTAACAGTAGTGTAGAATAAAGGGGATAGAGCTGTAATAGTTGTGTATAATATAGGGGATAGAGCTGTAGTAGTTGTGTATAATATAGGGGATAGAGCTATAACAGTAGTGTAGAATAAAGGGGATAGAGCTGTAACAGTATTGTAGAATAAAGGGGACAGAGCTGTAACAGTAGTGTAGAATAAAGGGGATAGAGCTGTAACAGTAGTGTAGAATATTATACGCTCAGTTTGGGATGCAGAACGAGTGAGTTAAAGAGTCTAGTGATCTTCCTGATTGGGTCAAACACCTGACCATTTTATTGATTAAACTCTAATTGACACACACACACACACACACACACACACACAGACACACACACACACAGACACCACAAGACACTGATAGGGGTCTAATTTGGACCTGTAACTGGGTCCACAGTCATCCCATCACACCACTAGCTGTGACCAATCAACCAATCAATTATAGCGCTGGGAGACACCAGGAAATCCTCTATTTTCAGAAGGTCTGTCTGCAGGAAATAAAGAACAAGAACAGGGTCGTTGCTCTGCAGAGGAACAGAGATTCTGTCTTGTTCCTGTAATTAGAGGGAAGGAATAACAACTAGTTATGGAGTCAGATGGTGTTCTGGACCTGCTCTCACTGTTGATTGGCTTTTGTCTCTTTCTATTTTTCTCTCTCTCCCACCCTATTTCTCCCTCCCTCTCTCTTTCTCGCTTTCTCTCATTGTCTTTCAATTCAATTCAAAATGCTTAATTGGCCTGACATAATGTACATATTGCCAAAGCATACACTGAAAATAATTATGCATTTGCAATATAACATAATTTAAGTAATGAGGATAATCAAGAAGGTCAAAAGGACAATTATACAACAATAATCTCTTTGTGGTTCCCTACTGTGTTAGAGAGACTGAACCTATTCTCCTGTATGACTAAATACACTAAACCTGTTCTCATGTCCTCTAGTTTGGGAAGCACTACCAACTGAAGAGACTAAACATGTTCTTCTGTCTTTTGGTCAGGGACACACTGCCAATTAAAGAGACTAAACCTGTTCTCATGTCCTCTGGTCTGGGATACTGAAACTGAAAGAGAGGTAGACAGAAGAAGAAGGGATAGAAAGAGAACGAGAGGAGCGGAAGGAAAGAGGAGAGATAGAGAGAAGAGAGTAGGGAAAGAGGAAAGATAGAGAGGAGGAATAGAGAAGCTAGATAGAGGAGAGGAGTAGAAAAAGTAGAAAAAATAGAGGAGGAATAAAGAGGATTAGCTTCCTCTCACTCTGGGGAGATCTGTGTATAATTGGACAAGGACTTGTTAATGACTGTATTATGCTGCAGTCCCTAAACAAATAAAGATTGTCCTGAATGTCACGCTATTTCCTATATTGTACACTGTTTAGACCAGAGCCATATTCCCTATGAAGTACACTACTTCAGACCAGGGTCTGTAGGGAATAGGATGTCACGGGCATGTTTCTATCGTTTAAGACGACTGATATTAAAAGCTTCTTATGACTCGTACTAATTCAATCAAAGGAATACAGGAAGTCAAGAGGCCGTTTTGGTCCATTATTTGATTGGTTACGTGTGTATTTTTTATATTTATTTTGTATCACATGCACAACACCTTTCTTTTTTTGAAAGGCCTTTAGTAAAATACAGATGCTTTCCCAGGTCCCCAGGAAATATTGGTTTATAAAACGAGACACTAGAGTTAGCACTAATACAGTCCAATAGGCTGCCGGCTTGCTAGGATGTGGTGATATTACAGTCCAATAGGCTGACGGCTTGCTAGGATGTTGTCTTATGACAGTCCGGTAGGCTTTCCGGCTTGCTAGGATTTTGTGCTTTTACATCCCAATAGGCTGACGGCTTGCTGGGGTGTTGTGTCATTACAGCCCAGTAGGCTGGTTGCTTGGTAGTGTGTTGTGGCGCAGGGATGACACGTGCAAGTATGCTGGGAGCTCTGGCTTTAGGGGTCTTGTGTTCAATCACCATGCTAGGTAAAACTTTGGTTCACTCTTCTCCGTGCTAGGTAGACCTTTGGTTAGCTTTTCACTGTGCTAAGTAGAACTTTAGTTAGCTGTTCACTGGGTTAAGCAGCCAATAAACATGGAATTGCCAAGTGAATGTAGTTTAATAAGGGAATTTGTGATGTCCTTGCAATTAATGTGGATTTCAATGATGAATGATGATTGCAATGCTTCTCACAGTTTGTGAAAAATTCATATGAGCTGCTCAGGCACTAGCTATTCACTGGCTGTACCTCTTGTCAACTAATCAATTGTTTTCTCTCTGTTTCTCTTCTCCCCATCTTCTTGACGACTAATCTCATCGGTCAACCTCAGGTAAGAAATCTCACATCATGTAACCAGAAGCTTAAATTACAGTTGGAAGAACTGGACAAAAAGACAGAACCGTTGTTGTTTGCACCATTTAAGGCCCCTAATCACATTGTCATCTATCTCTACTATCTCATCTATCTAGCACAGGGTTTAGAGTACAATGGTTGAGGGTATAAGTTTAATGGTTACTACTGTTACCAGTAAATATCAATGATGACTTACTGGCCAATAAACAACAAAAAAAGCTTAGCTCTGAATTAACCACACCCCTTATCTGCCTTATGGTCCTGTGTGTGTGTGTCTGTGTCTGTGTGTCTGTGTCCCTACTAAAGTCAATGGATATCATATAGCTTTAATCTCAGGAATGGCAAGTTCAGTGGAGCTACTTGACTTCCTGCTGGAGGCGGATGGGATATCACAGGGTCTTTATCTCACTAACTGCCTGGGCCAGTGGGAAGTCTAATGGAGTGTCAATACTGGTGCATACTACCTCAGTCCTTGTCTGCCGAGAAGATGTCTTCTGCCTTTGTCTGTTAGCGCCCAGATAACTGGCTGGAGATCAGCTGGGATGCTGCTAAAACATTAAATGCGTACAGTGTGTGTAAATATGTATATATATATATATATATACAGTGAGGGAAAAAATTATTTGATCCCCTGCTGATTTTGAATGTTTGCCCACTGACAAAAAAATGATCAGTCTATAGTTTTAATGGTAGGTTTATTTGAACAGTGAGAGACAGAATAACAACACAGAAATCCAGAAAAACGCAAGTCAAAAATGTTATAAATTGATTTGCATTTTAATGAGTGAAATAAGTATTCGACCCCTCTGCAAAACATGACTTAGTACTTGGTGGCAAAACCCTTGTTGGCAGTCACAGAGGTCAGACGTTTCTTGTAGTTGGCCACAAGGTTTGCACACATCTCAGGAGGGATTTTGTCCCACTCCTCTTTGCAGATCTTCTCCAAGTCATTAAGGTTTCGAGGCTGACGTTTGGCAACTCGAACCTTCAGCTCCCTCCACAGATTTTCTATGGGATTAAGGTCTGGAGACTGGCTAGGCCACTCCAGGACCTTAATGTGCTTCTTCTTGAGCCACTACTTTGTTGCCTTGGCCATGTGTTTTGGGTCATTGTCATGCTGGAATACCCATCCATGACCCATTTTCAATGCCCTGGCTGAGGGAAGGAGGTTCTCACCCAAGATTTGATGGTACATGGCCCCATCCATCGTCCCTTTGATGCGATGAAGTTGTCCTGACCCCTTAGCAGAAAAACACCCCCAAAGCATAATGTTTCCACCTCCATGTTTGACGGTGGGGATGGTGTTCTTGGGGTCATGGGCAGCATTCCTCCTCATCCAAACACGGTGAGTTGAGTTGATGCCAATGAGCTCGATTTTGGTCTCATCTGACCACAACACTTTCACCCAGTTCTCCTCTGAATAATTCAGATGTTCATTGTCAAAGTTCAGATGGGCCTGTACGTGTGCTTTCTTGAGCAGGGGGACCTTGCAGGCGCTGCAGGATTTCGGTCCTTCACGGCATAGTGTGTTACCAATTGTTTTCTTGGTGACTATGGTCCCAGCTGCCTTGAGATCATTGACAAGATCCTCCCATGTAGTTCTAGGCTGATTCCACACCATTCTCTTGATCTTTGCAACTCCACGAGGTGAGATCTTGCATGGAGCCCCAGACCGAGGGAGATTAACAGTTCTTTTGTGTTTCTTCCATTTGCGAATAATCGCACCAACTGTTGTCACCTTCTCACCAAGCTGCTTAGCGATGGTCTTGTAGCCCATTCCAGCCTTGTGTAGGTCTACAATCTTGTCCCTGACATCCTTGGACAGCTCTTTGGTCTTGGCCATGGTGTAGGGTTTGGAATCTGATTGATTGATTGCTTCTGTGGACAGGTGTCTTTTATACAGGTAACAAACTGACATTTGGAGCACTCCCTTTAAGAGTTACTTATTTCACTCATTAAAATGCAAATCAATTTATAACATTTTTTACATGCGTTTTTCTGGATTTTTTTGTTGTTATTATTAAAATTATAGACTGATCATTTCTTTGTCAATGGACAAACGTACAAAATCAGCAGGGGATCAAATAATATTTTCCCTCCCTGTATATATACACACCGATCAGCCATTGCATTATGACCACTGACAGGTGAAGTGAATTACACTGACAATCTCGTTACCATGGCACCTGTCAGTGGGTGGGATATCTTAGGCATTAAGTGAATATTCTGTCCTCAAAGTTGATGTGTTAGAAGAAGGACAAATGGGCAAACATAAGCATCTGAGCGACTTTGACAAGGGCCAAATTGTGATGGTTAGATGACTGGGTCAGAGCATCTCCAAAACTGCAGCCCTTGTGGGGTGTTCCCGGTCTGGAGTGGTCAGTACCTATCATAAGTGGCCCAGGGAAGGAAAAGCAGTGAACCGGCGACAGGGTCATGGGCGGCCAAGGCTCATGCATCACACTTTGTTGCATAAGGTGCTGCGTAGCCACAGACCAGTCAGGGTGCCAATGATGTCCACCGCCAAAAGCGCCAATGGGCACGTGAGCATCAGAACTGGACCACGGAGCAATGGATGAAGGTGGCCTCATCTGAAAAATCATGTTTTCTTTCACATCTCGTGGATGGCCGGGTGCGTGTGTGACGCTTGCCTGGAATACACATGGCACTAGGATGCACTAAGGGAAGAAGGCAAGTCGGCAGAGGCAGTGTGATGCTTTGGGCAATGTTCTGCTGGGAAACCTTGAGTCCTGGCATTTGTGTGGATGTTACTTTGACACATACCACCTACCTGAGCATTGTTGCAGACCATGTGCACCCTTCCATTGGCAACGGTATTCCCTGATGACATTGGCCTCTTTCAGCAGGATAATGCTCCTTGCCACAAAGCAAAAATGGTTCAGATATGGCTTGAGGAACATAGCAACGAGTTCAAGGTGTTGACTTGGACTCCAAATTCCCCAGATCTCAATCCAATCAAGCATCCGTGGGATGTGCTGGACAAACAGGTTCGATCCATGGAGGCCTCACATCGTAACTTACCGGACTGCTGCTAACCTCTTGGTGCCAGATACCACAGCACACCTTCATAGGTCTAGTGGAGTCCATGCCTCGACGGGTCAGGACTGTTTTGGCGGCAAAAGGGGGACCTACACAATATTAGGCAGGTGGCCATTATGTTATGGCTGATTGGTGTGTGTTTGTATATATACTTGTGTGTATATATATACATACATATATATATATATATATATATATATATATATATATATATATATATATATATATATATATATATATATGTGTATATACATAATCTACTCAATATGCTCAAAAAATATAAATACATATAGGGACCTGCCAAAATGCCTTGAGGGGATCGATTTTTCAGCTTTTAACGTGTTGTGATTTCAGGTGATGGACACATAGACCTGGACCTTAGAAATGTGTCTCCTCTTCTCACACACACACACACGCACACAAACACAAAAAAAACTACTCAACACATTTGTCAGAGAGAAAATAACAACACAACAATGATGTTACCGCAGGAAGGAGACAGAAGTGTGTGTGTGTGTGTGTGTGTGTGTGTGTGTGTGTGTGTATGTGTGAATGCATTTATGTGTGTGAGAGAGCGTGCTTTTGCTGGTTTGTGGGTGTGTTTTTGACGCTCTCAGCAACCTCTCCTGTGGTTTGAGACGCATGGCTTGATTCCACTGATTCCACGGTAAGAGGGGCCAGGGGACCAGCACAGCGCCTCCTCCAATTAAATTAGAGCTCCGCCGCTGTCCCTGAAACACACAAATGCATACAGCACACACTCCCACACACACACACACACACCATTTCCTGGTTAGCTTGTTCTCAGAGGACTCTTATTTTGGGCTTTGTTCTGTAATTGTACACAGAACATCAACTCAAGGCCTGATGGGAAATAAATAAAGCAGGCTGAGAAGAATGAGAGCATAGAAATCGAGAGAGAAGAAGACTCCTTGTGATACTGCAGAAGAAGGAGAGGAGACGAGTGGGAGAGAGAGGGATGTGGAAGAGAGACAGGGGGTAAGGAGAGGGAGGGGAAAATAATTAAAGAGTAGCTAGGTGTCAATCAGAAGTCAAAGTGACCTACGATAGAGTTAATAGGACAGTGACTAGCAGGACAGGGGGCGAATCTAACTTCAAATATTAATCATGTCAGATGTCCAATCTAATGCACTGGATGAGAACCCTGGGCTGTCCTGTGTTTATAGGTCTCAACAGAGACAGTGTATGTCATTATCATTTTAACTGAGTAAGTGAGATCATAATGATTATTTCGGAAATCCAGTGCAAGACTGAAAGGGAATGTAAAGTGCTAATTTTTCACAGTTAGGCTTGGAATGCAGCATTGCTTTGTATTAACAGCAACATTCTCACTAGGAATTGTATTTTAAACCTCCACATTTGGCGGAACATTATGCTAATAGATTGTAAAAAAACATAATAAAGCATTCACCCCACATTACTTTCTGTAATCAATTATTGTTTTCCTATTTGAACTGAGAGCAACACTGGAGTTATTACCGGGCCAAATATAAAAGATCATTCATCTGTGACGTGTTGCCGGCATAAACAATCCTGCCCATGGCCAGCAAGCATCGCACAGGCTTAACATTTTAGCAACCACATTGGCCTCCAAACTTCCAATCAATCTGAATTAGGCAGCCATATGTAAGATACTAAACCTTCGGAAGGAATTGGGTCCACAATGGGTTTTCCACAAGTCTTCAAAATAATCCGTCGGCTTCAGTATTTAAAATGGCTCTCGTACTGGCAGAGGGATACAGTACAAAAAGAAAGGTATAGCTGTTTATAACAGAACGTGCCAACCTTGCAGGCAAGATGGTCAGCCTCTGAGTGCGCTGCTTGATTAACCAGGAAGTCAGCCATATCAGCATATCTTTAAACTATTGACCTTAGTCACTATGTAGGTGCCCGACCCTTCTCAATGAGGAACTGGAGCGTGATGCGACAAATAATGTCTGGCTGGTCCTCCCTCCCCTTAGCCCTGACGAATGCGTGGCCAATATGGGCCCTCCCGTTTACTACAGGCTGAGACCATCCCTGGATTTGAACCCAGGTTGCAGTGGTGCCGTGGCACTATGATGTCGTGCCTTAGAGGACTGCGCCCTCAGCGGGTCAGTTGCACAATTCATATGTTGAAACCCAAAACAGAATTGTTATCTAATGGGATTAGACAGACAGCAGTATGTCCTCATTTTAACCCAGCAAATGGGGGAACTGCATACCATGTTGATTCCAGTCATTGGCAGAGATTTAGAACTGGGCATCCGTCCTCCTGGCTTCACCGCTAACCATCGCAGGTTCCCCTATTTCTTTCACCCCTCTGCTCTTCTCACACCGGTTCCTCCCTCCTGATACCTTCTGTTCATTCAGCAGTTTGCCCTCCTGAGTCTTTGTCCAACAGTTTTGTCTGACATGTGTCCTGTGATGTCCAACCTTCTGTCGCAATGGAGAGATGAAAGGGGAGAGAGAGATGGAGAGATGAAAGGGGAGAGAGAGATGGAGAGATGAAAGGGGAGAGAGGGATGGAGAGATGAAAGGGGAGAGATCGGAGGGACGGCGCCAGTAGTGCTTCAGAGGAGAGAGACTGCCCAGCTGACCTGAGCAACGAACACACACACACACACACACACACGCACACACTAACACATGAACCAACACACACACAGGTGTATAGAGGGATGATAGAATTGGCAACTGACTCTGTGTCCCTCCCTCGTCTCTCAATCTATTGCTCTCTTTCACACTCTCTGTAGTTATATTGACTAATGTGGGGGGGTTGTATTTTGAACAGTTTTATTTTAGGGTGGTTATATTGAATGGTTTGTGTTTAGGGGTTGTTTATTTTTTTCCAAAAACAAAATAAATAAGCTCACCAACATAATAGGCTGTAATGCCCCAATATTTTAATCAAGTAAGAAGGTTCAATTTGTTGCCAATCCTGCCTGTTTAACAATATAAAATGTGTTAGGCAAGCTAACACGCTAGCTGTTGCTGGCTGAATGATTAAGCTCACAGCCATGCTGCTAGCTAGCTAGCCAACAAGCGTTAAGTAAAGGAGAATGTGATGGTTATCCCTGTCCTTGTCCACCTGATTGACCTTATCTACCTGGTTGTCCCTCTCCTTGTCCACCTGGTTGTCCTTGTCCACCTGGTTTTCCCTGTCCACCTGGTTGTCCCTGTCTTTGTCTACCTGGTTGTTCTTATTCACCTGGTTGTCCTTGTCCACCTGGTCATCCCTCTCCTAGTCCAACTGGTTGTGCAGCTGATCTGTATTCTGCATAAAGACTCTGGACACGCCCACCTGTATTTATTGACCTGCTGGTCATCTGAACATGCACAAACATTGATTTGGCCTGAAAGGTCATGTGCTCATATAATCTTCACCCAGCACAGCCAGAAGAGGACTGGCCACACCTCAGAGTAAGGTTCCTCTCTGGGTTTCTTCCTAGGTTCCAACACTAACGGTTTCCTAGCAACTGTATATTAATTTATTTGTGTTGCTATTTCTTTGGATTTTCAGGCAGGGTATCTACATAAGCGCTTTGTGAAAACTGCTGATGTAAAAAAGGGCTTCATAAAGTAAATGTGATACATTGATTAGGGCTGGGCTGTTTGCTTGATGAACTGTACTTTTGATTACTTACTTGCACTGGCTGTGGCTAACTCCCTCTCATATTGTGACTGAGACCCTAAATATTGTCAATGATCAGTTCGTAAAAATATGTATAATTTAAGAAATTATCCAAGGAGGAGATACATTTGATAAGTCCATGATATTTGTGCAACCAAACAAATATTTCTGTGAGAGACTATTACATTAACAACAGTTAATGTAATAACGCAGGTTAATGTAATACATTTCTTATTTGTAATAACTTTTGTATTTTTTATGTAATAAAACCAGAGGCCAAGTTTCGGTTGACCATGAAGTGATCTAATGAAGTGATCTAATCCTGGGGAAGAGGAAAACAATAACCTGATTTTTAATTTCCAAATATTCATAGAAAATTAGGTCATATCTGCAATAGATTCTAAGAAATCTGTAGGCGCTGAAAATCTGGATCCATATTTACTGAAGGGTGCCACTCCTGTCATTGCTAGTACAGTGACGCACATCTTTAATCAAACACGAGTCATAGGATCCCTAAAGCTTGGAAAACAGCTTTTGTTTTACCACTCCACAAGAGAGGTGATTGTAGTGAATTGGATAATTACCGGCCCATCTCTAAGCTTACTTGTTTGGCAAAAATTCTTGAGTCATTGGAACTACAATATTTTTTTTATGATTACCAATACTCTTTCCAGCATTCAATCTGGTTTCAGACCTAAACACAGTACCACTATGGCCACAGTATGTGCTGTATATGATATTGCTAATGCCTTAGACAATATCAATTGCTGGGCCACCATGTTTGTAAATTTGTCTAAAGCCTTTGACACTGTAGACCATGCAATATTTTTGAGTAGGCTGTCGTCAATAGAAATAGGACTGAATGCCAGTCGTTGGTTTCATGCCTATCTTAAGGAAAGAAGTCAGGCTGTTAGAGTAGACTGCATCCAGTCGGAGCTGCTGGAGTTGGTTAACGGGGTCCCACAAGGTTCTATTCATGGTCCAATACTGTTCACTCTACATAAACAATATCGGTGATAACACAGAGTCAAAATCATCTTAAAGCTGACGACACTGTCATGAACTCTATTGTTTCGACGGCTGACCAAGCATTATTGCTGCTGGAGACAGATTTTAAGATGCTACAAGGGTCTTTTCTACAACTTAAACTTGTTTTAAATGTAAAGAAATCAAATGTTATGATTTTTACAAGGTCCTAAAAGTTGGTTGAAAATACACTTGCACTCACATACTTAGAACGCTCTCGAATTAATCAAGTCTCTGCATTTAAACACTTAAGCATATGGCTGGATGATGAACTGTCTTTTAAAATACATGCTGAAAACTGTATAGAAGGCTAAAGATCAAGCTAGGATTCCTCTATAGAAACAGAACATGTTTGTCCTGCACAAAGAGAAAACAAATTGTGCAAGCTACCTTTATGTCGGTTATAGATTATGGAGATATTATCTAAATGCATGCTACAGCATCCACACGTAATCCCCTGGATGCTACTTTTCATTGCACACTTTGGTTTATTACGGGTGTTAGCTACAGAACTCACCCCTGTAGTTTATATCAAAGTGCGGGCTGGACTTCTCTGTCCTTGAGCGAGAACAGCATGCTCTTGTGTTGGTCTGTAAAGCACTTCTAAATAAACAACCTTCATATTTATCATCGCATATCAACATTAGAAAAAAACCTCATAAAACCAGATCTCAAGCCTGGATTCTCCACACAACTGGGTATGACTGACTTTTCCTGTTATGCTCCTTGCTTATTGTACAGTCTGCAGACCAAACCTAAACTGGGGACTCTTGTCCCCTATGCCCAGTTTAAACATGTATTAGAGTGTTTCTGTTTCTGTGTTGCCTTTTGCATTTGCATTCAGGAGATTATGCAAAGATGCATATTATATAAAACAATGTAATTTGTCTCATAGCAATCTCCTAACAGTCTCGTAATAAACAGAAGAATGCAGATAATCTCTCTCCTGTCCTTCACCCTTCGGGTCCTTTCTTTGTGACATGGACATTGCGCAATGAATGGGGAGACCTGTGATGTCATACGGAAAGTACTTAAGGGGGAATTCCATGTCCCTGTAGGAGAGAGATCAAGAACACAACGCAATACTCGTGTTCGACTGTAGAGGAACAAGGGCCTCTATTCTCTTAGTGAGGATGGGCAGGCCACAACAAGTGACTGTAGAGGATCAAGGGCCTCTATTCTCTTAGTGAGGATGGGCAGGCCACAACAAGTGACTGTAGAGGATCAAGGGCCTCTATTCT
>JACXGI010011514.1:0-24823 GCA_016801175.1 Esox masquinongy | reverse complement strand
GAGCTCTACAGCAGACTTGCGCAACTCAATCGCTGGCTGAAAACGGAGTTCTGCCCGTCGCAGGAGGTAGAGTTTGTAGATAACTGGCTCTCTTTTTGGGACTCTCCCAGAAATAGGGCCAGGCCTGATCTGCTGAAGAGCGACGGACTCCATCCTAGCTGGAGTGGTGCTCTTCTTTTATCTAGGAAAATTGACAGGAGTCTCACTCCTATAGCCTCACCATGAGATAGGGTGCAGGTCAGGCCGCAGGCTGTTAGCCAGCCTGCTAATATAGTGGAGTCTGTCGATAGCATAGCCAGAGTACTTAGTACAGTTTTACCTATTGCCACTGTGATTCGTTCCAGGCTGAGAAAAGTTAAACAAGGTAGTGCTAACAATAGCAACCTTATCAAGATAAAGCCTTCCTCCACCTCAGTCACAAATAAAAATGACTGTATCACCTCGCATCTCAAAATGGGACTCCTAAATGTTACATCCCTTGCTCCAAAGGTGTTGCAGTAAATGAATTAATATCTCATCATAAACTAGATGTTATTGGCTTGTGTGAAACATGGCTAAAGCCTGATGAATTTACTACCTTAAATGAGGCCTCTCCTCCTGGCTATACTAGTGATCATATCCCCCGTGCATCCAGAAAAGGAGGGGGTGTTGCTAATATTTATGACAGTAAATATAAATTTACTCTTAAACACATCACTGGTTTTCATTCTTTTGAAGTTATACTCATGAAAGTTAACCAGGCTGATAAATTGTTTTACATATAGGTGCTACTATTACCAGGCCCCCCAGGCCATACACAATGTTCCTTAATGAGTTTCCAGAATTCTTGTCTAACCTTGTAGTCATGGCAGATAGTATTCTAATTTTTGGCGATTTCAATATTCATATGGAAAAGTCCAATGACCCTCCTCAAAAAGCCTTTGAAGCCATAATTGACTCGATGGGTTTTATCCAACATGTTTCAGGTCTAACGCACTGCCACAATCATACCTTAGATTTAGTCCTGTTACGAGAAATAGATATTTTAGATCTAATAATTTCCCCCTAAAATCCTGGAATATCGGATCACTGTCTTATTACATTTACCGTTAAAACAAGAAATCAACTTGCTCCGCAAACAGTGGGTTTCAAAAGCCGTACTATAAACTCTCGGACTACAAATAGATGTCTTGATATTCTTACAAGCTCGGTCATCAATGACAGAGTAAATAAATCCGCAAACGATCTAATCGAGGATCTAAACTCAACACTGTGAAATACTTCAGATACGGTTGCACCACTAAAAATAAAAGAAATACGCAACAAGAAACTTGCTCCCTGGTACACAGACAATACTAGAGCACTCAAGCAAGCCTCCAGAAAATTGGAGTGAATGTGGCGCTCCACAAAGTTGGAAGTATTCAGACTAGCCTGGATAGACAGTACCGAAGACTACAATACCGAAAGCACCCACATCTGCTTGATCAGCTTATCTCTCCAACCTGATTGAGGTGAACAAAAACAATCCAAAAATATAGCTGCAAGCAGTGATTAAGGGGACCAACAAATGACAAAAGGAAACTTTGAAGCACCTTGGAATGTATGTGTTACTGTAACTAAGCAATTGTCTTTACATTTCCAACTTCAATTAAAGCTGCAAGCAGCATTTAGTGGGTTTCAGCATTCAGTTAGCATGAAAATGATGCAATATGGTATGTAGGGTAAAAGACACAAACTGTACACATCATGTGTCCAAACATTAACCCAATGTTGGAAGGATGTTTTTTCCTGTCCAACGGTGACCCCATGTAGTTTTTTACATACTGGTCTGGTTCATACAACACTTGAAAATCTTCATACATAGATGCCAAATGTCAAACTACATCAAGATTGGTCATTTGCTGCCATAAGAGTAGTGTTTTAAGTGTTTTTCAAAATAACTAAGATGGCTGAAAATCCATGCTGGTGATTTTTTGGGTCTCAGTGGCAAAAATGTTCATAGTGAGGAGATACACCCATGTACTGATTTCCAAGACTAGGTCAAAAGGGATGGGTGTGGTGAACTTTCAAAAAGTCCAACTTCACAGGCTTGTGCCACCATGAGGCTGATTTGCATGTCCATGGCACCAGAAGTTGTTTCTTGACACTTTACTATATTAATTTGGGTACCTGTACACCATTTTAACTCACAGGAATTTGCAAAAAGGACATTTTTTTGCCAGAAGAATAATATTAGTGAACTGGAACAAACATAATAGGATTTTGGCATACTGTTGAAACCCTAATGACACACATTGTCAGTTGACTTTGATTGCGGAATAGCTTAGATTATTACAGCAAAACATTCTCAGCATCAGTGTAATAAAAGAAGATAGTAGATGAATGTCACACTCACAGACATCTTATATAGTGAAAAGCTTAATTTTCCTAAGCTACACATTGAAAATGGAAATGACTATTTGAAAGGTTAAGTTAAAAATAATATTAAAACTAGCCAAGCTAGATAATGTAGGTAATAAATTAGAGAAGTTACGTTTGTATGTTTTAATTTGAGTATCTGTTTTTGTGTTATTGTATTTTTATATATTTTTTATTTTATTTTTCTTTGTAAAGCACATTGAATTGCTTCGATGTATGAATTGTGCTATATAAATAAACTTGCTTGCTTGCTTGCTTGCTTACATTAATAACAATCACACCATTACCAGAATGGAGTACTTATGTCAAATCATTTTTATTGCTTATTTAGCAAGTTTCTAATAAAGGAATCAATTTCCATTTTTGTTTTACTCCACTTTGAAGATTATAATTAAAAATAACAATGTGTTTACATAAAAAATAGGTACAAGTATACATTTTAGTCATATCCAGAGTGAATTACAATAAGAACAGGTACATTTTCCTGGAGTAAATTAGGGTGGAGTGCCTTGCCCTAGGGCACAACAACATTTGGCTCAATTGGGAATCAAACAGAACTTTACAATTACAAATTTGACTAACTATAGAGCCACTTGAACACACACACACACACACACACACACACACACACAACACACACACAAACAGTCAAGGACAGGCTCCACACAGTCACACACTGTGCACACCCAAAGACACGCACAAAACACTCAACATAAATCCAGGTTTGCGTGGCATCTATAAAACAAATAATATTGTTAGTCAATTTGAAATACATTTTATGGAAACCTTTATTTTAGCCATGGAATTCATCCAAAAGTTTGGAATAATTTACAAATGTTGCTGCTTTGAAAGGACATTTTTACTTTTATTCACCAACATGGTATTCAACTGATCAAAGTATAGTCGGGATATCAATGATATAAAAAACATTACTATTTAAGTCTTTTTGATTAAATCTACACAGGCCTCATTTCCAACAACCATTACTCCAACACCTTATCCTTGAGTGATCATGCCAAATTAATAATTGCTAACTAGAACATCACTTTTAATTATATCAAAAACAGCTAAAAGCTATTTGGTTTGATAAATTACGCTTTATATGGTCTTTGTGTTTTTGAGTTGCCACAGTATGCAGTACACTGGCATGTGTTGAGGTCAATATTAGGTCAAAAAGTGCAAAAAAGAAACAGCTCACTGTAGAAACCAGTCAGTCAATCAATGTTTTGAGGAATGAAAGATGTGGAGGGAGCAAATGTACAACTAAACAAAAGAATAAGTACATCAGAGTGTCTAATTTCAGAAATGGACGCTTCACGTCCTCAGCTTCAGTTAATTCCTTTCTGTCATTTGTAACCTAATACGAACCTTAGCACATGCCAGTGCCTTACATACTGTTACAACTCAATAACACAGACAATGTTAAGTTGAATTTGAATAAACCAAATAGATTTTAGCTGGGTTTAATATAATGGAAAATTATTTTCTAGTACCAAACAAGCATTTTAGAATTATTTAAGGATGAGGTGTTGTGAAAACTTCCCTTAGTGTGTTTCAGAATTCACCTAGCAAATGTACACACTGAAAATGAAAAACACTATTGCAAAGATAAAGTTAAAAATTATTTTAAAACTAGCCAAGCAACTTCGACATTTAAGTTAGTAAAATACAGGGTTGGAACTTTTGTTTTTTTAATTGAGGGTGAAACATTTTTGTAAAGCTCCTGAATTCTAAAATTGTACACAATTGAATATCCTGCTGAGACATGGTGCACCAAGTCATGTAGGCTGAATTACCATGACAGTGAAACATGTAGAACATCATTACAGCGTGACAAAATGTTTTAATATTAAAGAATTTGGTAGAGAACTGATAGACCCTCTGACAACTCTCCTTAAACGTCCTAATATCGGTGGTCAATCTCTTAGATGATTTCATCTTGACTGATGCTAGAAGAGTGATCTATAGCCAGTCTTAAAACAGCTTTGTTAGCTGTCTATAGCGTAGCTCTCCAGCACAGAACATCAACTAACTAGCGAACTTCATGTAGCTCAATTAGTAAATTAGCTAGCTACAATACTGCATACCAGAGCTGTAGTACTCGAGGCCGGTCTCACTTTTTGAGTGTCTCGGTCTTGTCTCGGTCGCATTTGTACTCGGTCTTGACTTGGTCTCGGACTGTGAGGACTCGTAAATTCTTCCCGTGATAGGCCTAGTAATAATCAGCCCAAAATGATCCAAATAAGTCCCCCTCAATATTCATAAAAGGCCAATTTGTCCCCCCAATAATTTATTATTGTGATAATGTGGGCAATATCTTTGTGAATGTTGGTGCGTTTGTTTCTCCCCTGCTCCATTTTTCAAAGCCCGGTCAGCCCACATTCCAAGTCCATTCCATTTGCCTTTTATGAATTAAATTAATCTCTCTTGAAATCCATGTCATGCTTTACCCATTACATTTGTACTGGAGTCCTATGAGTGAATTTGAAGCGGGAGATCCAATCTCAGACAGACCCGACTTCGCCTTTTATGTGGATGGTAAATATCCACTTTTCAACTAACTTACCTTTATGAGTAAGATAATGAAAAGGTGCTTGGCCATTTCACTTGAATTTTGAACTTCGATTGGAATACAGTACAACTGGGATAGATCAGACTGGTCTCAGAAGGTTGACGTATACTATTTTACGTAAATTTTAGGCAGGGGATTTCGTAAGATATGTTACATGCAGTAAAATAACGTTAGAGTCGGAATGGAGGAAGAAAAAGCAGTACCCATGGTTTGACCCGGGGACCCTCCACATCCTAGACAGGCACGCTACCCACTACTCCACTGAGGAACCTGTAATCAGTCTTGGTGAGTGGTGTTGTCACAACTTTAAGATGTTTGAAGTGATTTTCTTTCTAATCCTAACCCAGACCATAACCCTAACCTTAACCCCAGTGCTGTGATACCTAACCTTAACCCTAACCTGAACCCCAGAGCTGTGAGACGTAACCCTAACCATACCTTAACCTAACCTTTTTTGTTTCCTAACCGTAGCCCAAACCTTAACCCTAACCTTAACCCCGGTGCTGTGAGATCTAACCTTAACCCTAACCCCAGTGCTGTGATGCCTAATGTTAACGTAACGTTAATGATAAAATGCTTTTATAACATATTCTAGCAACCTTGCTATTGCTGTTACTCATACTTAATGCCCATGTCTATAGTGGGGCAGTGGGTAAGGCGACTGCCTCCTCGTCCCAATGTTGCTGGTTTGAAACACAGTTCAAACATTTTGTTAAAAAATCGTCTTTCATAGCGTTCATACATATCATACGTTTGTCTGGCGTTCGTATGTTATTTTACGTTTTAATAGCGCTCGTAACATTTGTTACGTTGTAATAGTGTTCGTAAGATATGTTACGTTTTAATATTTTCGTTATGTATCATACATTTTGGTGGCACATTGTAATGTAACCTAACGTAACGTCACATATCATACGAAATCGGGTGCCATGGATTTTCGTAAAATAGTCTACGTAGGTTCCTGAGACCAGTTTAGATAGATGGACTTTTGACAAGCATAGTGACCTCTAATATCCCAAACAGGCTAGCTAGAACAGCCTACAGCACAGTAGCCTATATCGTTAGCTACAGTAGCTAACCTTGCTGGAATATTAACAGTTAGTGGCCAGTTTATTAAAAGTCCAATCCATCCCAGCAGTGAGATAGCTTGTTGTTCCATTTGTTCTCTGAATTGGGTTGCAAAACACTGGCTATCTTAGATTGCTCTGAATTTTTTTTTTTTTTTCCTTCTTATCTTTCTTCCCTTTCTTTGCTTTGGGGTGGCGTTGTCATTATATTTTGCCGCAGTGCACAACCTCATGAACAAGACAATGACAGCAGCTGATATCTGAAACTTTGCACTAAGTTGCTGGACACGTTAGGCATTATTAACAGAGTAATAGTTTTTTCATCATGTTCTGTAATAAGGGAGACTACCTTGGCAGTAATAGAGCTGAAATTTCTATTTTATGGGAATGTCCACTATGTATGGCTGATTGTATTATTTCACTCATTTAGCAAAGTGAGTCTGAACCAGAAGCAGAGAGTCAGAGAGATGAGAGGGACAGTAGGGTGGATGCTGAGGTGAGTGATAAAAGTGATACTACAGAATAGCCCTCTGGACATGTTTAGTTTTAAATGTGTTATAGGGCACTGTGCTACAGTTTGTCTATTTTGAAGACTTCTGGCCTAAAATATGTTGTTCTCCATGAGACTAAATTATGCACAAGTTAATTCTACATAACAAAAAATAGCATAAAAACATAGTTGATATAAAGATAATAGTATATGTTTGTATAATTCAGAAAATCTGAATGTGAAGTAGGTTAAATTTTAAATTAGAATGTAAAAATAGAAGAGTTTTGATAATGTTACCTTTTTTGAGTTTCAGGTTGGGCAGAGAATGTGTTTGGATCATTCTCATACAAGTGTGTGCGGTGGCGCATTACAAAGTATGCGCTGGTTAATTTTCATGTTGATATTGTGCATATTTCACTTCATTAAGCTTCTTGAATGTTTATGGACATCATTCATTTCGATGCATTGGAGATAGACTGGGTGTAACGTTTTTATCATTTTTACACATTAAGTGACGTCTTTATGATTAGTCCCTAAAGAAATGGTGCATATGCAAACACAGGAAGTCGCACCTCTCCCTCTGACTGTCCCCCCCCTAATTTGTGACTATTTCGCTCTTGGTAACAGGTGCTGTATTTCTTCCAAAGCCACCATACAGCCGTGTTCTGCCTTTGGCTCCTCTAGGCAATGACTGTCTACTTTTCACTAGCCAATGACTATCGCTAGCTACGATGAACACGTGCTCATCGTAGCTAGTGTGTGATCCTGTGCACGTACTTAATTCTTCTCTGTACGCTCGGGATCATGTCAGTGAAATCAGCTGTTATTTATTTTCACTGCATTTACATAGTTTTTCTATGGTATTTATGGGAAATATACCATACTTCCATAATATGAATACAAAAATACCATACAATTTGATGTCATATTATGTTGATGATCTGACACATCTATAATCACAGTCTCGAAGTGGACTTCTGTTGTTCTGGTCTCGGTCTTGACTCGGACTCGACCCTATCCCTGCTGTTCCAGTCTCTGTCTCGCCTTGCTTTGGTCTTGACTCGGACTCGATTTGCTTCGGTCTTGGTCTTGACTTGGTCTCACTTTAGGTGGTCTCGAAGACAGCTCTGCTGCATACAAAACAGCTGTAAAATGTTTGGTCGTTATCTGCCATCAACCTTGTTTGAAACAGGAACTAGCTCGCTATATCAATGAGAGAGCAAACAATGTATGCTTTACCTGCTTGTGCACAACCTTGTGAGAAATTAGGTTGCTAACTAGCTCAAACACACCTTGGACCTGTGCTAGCTCAAACACACCTTGGACCACACCTTGGACCGCACAGCCACTATGATTGTATACGCCTGTTCTGATTCCATCTTGGAAATAAACTCCTGAAGGCAAGTCATGGTGGATTACTATTAATCAAAAAACAAGATGAATACCCAAGAGATAGAGATTTGTATGCAGCGAATGGTCGGTACAGGATGAATTTTCTACAACCTGTTGTCATCACTGCATTTTCTATCTCTGTGAAAGAGCCAGGGGTCTTTCCTATGAAGATGTTATCTCTCAGTATAGTGAAGATTTAAGAAGAAATTATATCATGGTAGATTGTTTTGTTAGAAAATATCAAAAGTGTTTAAATGTATTCCCTCTAAAACCTTAAACTCAGTGTGCATGTTCAAGACAAGAGTGCCATAAATTTTAAGTTTTATAAAAATGTATTTTTATTGAAGCAAAATATCATTACATTGCAATTGTAGAGTGTACATTTATTTACTAAAACTTTAGCCAGTCTTGTGTATTGCCCTGTTCAAATGAGTGGGGAGCATCTTTAACAGGAGTGTATCTTTTGGAGGGATTTGTTTTAAGATTTTGTATCTGCCGACGCACCTGATAACTAGCCATTTCAAACAACGATACATTAAGGGCTGCTATGGCTTCAAGAAAAGGTAGCCAGCCTACAGGTCGCCTGTCTTCGGTTATTTTGTGTGAGGCAGTTACATTTTTGACCAAACCTCTGATTACGTTTCCATTTAGGATGAATTCACCCTTGTCATTCCAGCCAGCTCTTCCTTTTGATGCTTTTATTTTATTCATTATGTATATTATTTTTTTTCGATTACGTGAAGGAATATGTTCCAACATGCCTGTCATTACGTCTTCTTCACCTACAGCTCTGGAAACCAGAAAAGGAACCAGGAAAGCCTAGTTCAGCCGGCCTGCAATTAAAATTAATTAACATCGTTGCCCTCAAAGGATTCGAACTTGGGTCTCCCACACAAGAAGCACTGTCTTTCACCACTATGCCATGGCGCTGCTTGTTTGGCCAGTGGCTAGACACCATTAAGCATTGTGTTAAACTGACTAACATTTCTTATTAAGTTTACCTCCACCACAAATAGCGTCTATGAAGTGTATGGCTTTTGCCACTGGCCATTTTAACAGCTTATTAGCCAATGATAGGCTTACTAGTATCTGCTAACTAACTACTTGGAATAGTCATAAGAATTGAGCAATTGCTAGCGAGACTGAACTTTACACTGCCAAAGCAATTTCATTTCATGGCACAAAAACATTCGTTATTCTTTCATTTGTGAATGACACTGATACAATAACTATCAATAAATGTGACGATAACTAACGCTTTCATCAAGTGAAAAGACGAGAGAATCGTGGAATCCACCAGAAATAGTTGCAGTACTGTATAACCGTAAACAGTTTTATTTGAGGCTTACTATGACATAGCTACTTAATGTTGTAGCCAGCTAAATTTTTGTCTGTCCTGACCCAAAAAGCATGCATGGATACGTACTTCGAAAATCCACAAGAAATAGTCACACTATAACCGTAAACAGTTTTATTGCAGCCCGCAATTAAAATTAATAAATATCGTCATCCTTACTGGATTTGAACTCAGGTCTCCCACATGAGAGGCACTGTCTTTAACCACTACACCACAGCAATACATTTTTCACTAGTCACTAGACACCATTCAGCATTGTGTTAAACTGACTAATGATTCTTATTAAGTTTACCTCCACCACAAATAGTGTCTGTGAACTATGGCTTTTGCCACTGGCCGTTTCAATAGCTTATTAGCTAGTAATAGGCTTACTAGTATCTACTAACTTCCTAGGAATAGTCTCGCTAGCAATTGCTCAATAGAATTGAGCAATTGCTAGCGAGACTGAAGATGAACTTTTCTCTGCCAAAGCTATTTCATTTCATGGCACAAAAACATTGGTTTTTCATTCATTTGTGAATGACATTGATACAATAACTATAGGTGACGATAACTGACTTTCTCGTCAAGTGAAATGGCGAGAGAATCGTGGAAACCCCAACTTTTTTACTGCCCAAGGGGTTTTGATAAAGCCTATATTATTACACCCAAAAGTATGCACAGATGTGTACCTTTGAAAATCCACCAGAAACAGTCACAATATAAAAATAAACAGTTTTAGTTTAGGCTTACTATAATGTAGATACTAAAGGTCATAGCCAGCGAAGTCTCTGTCTATTCGTAACAAATCCAAATGCATACTTTGTTTTGACTGGAGATTCGATCGCGGGACCTATAGCTTGCAGGTCCGCTTCTCTAACCCCTACGCTATTTAACAAGTTAAGTCAGTCACTCACTCACTCACTCAGTAAGAAACATTCACTCTTCTTGGCCGACTCCGCTTACGCGGTCCGGCAAAAATTAAGAGACCACTGCAAAATTATCAGTGTCTCTGGTTTTACTATTCATAGGTATGTGTTTGAGTAAAATGAACAGTTTTGTTTTATCTTATAATCTACTGACAACACTACTCCCAAATTCCAAATAAAAATATTGTCATTGAGAGTATTTATTTGTAGAAAATATCAACTGGTCAAAATAACCAAAAAAAGATGCATTGTTTTCAGACCTCAAATAATGCAAATAATACAAGAAAACAAATTCATATTCATTTTTCAACAACAATATACTAATGTTATAACTTAGGAAGAGTTCAGAAATCAATATTTGGTGGAATAACCCTGATTTTTAATCACAGCTTTCATGCGTCTTGGTATGCTCTCCACCAGTCTGTCTGCTGTTGGGTGACTTTATGCCACTCCTTGTACAAACATTCAAGTAGCTTGGCTTTGTTTGATGGCTTGTGACCATCAATCTTCCTCTTGATCAAATTCCAGCGGTTTTCAATGGGTTTCAGGTCTGGAGATTGGGCTGGCCATGACAGGATCTTGATCTGGTGGTCCTCCATCCACACCTTGATTGACCTGGCTGTGTGGCATGGAGCATTGTCCTGCTAGAAAAAACAATTCTCAGAGTTGGGGAACATTGTCAGAGCAGATGGAAGCAGGTGTTCTTCCAGGATAACCTTATACTTGGCTTGATTCATGAGTCCTTCACAAAGACAAATCTGCCCGATTCCTTGCTGAAGCATCCGCAGATCATCACCGATCCTCCACCAAATTTCACAGTGGGTGCAAGACACTGTGGCTTGTAGGCCTCTCCAGGTTTCTGTCTTACCATTAGACAACGAGGTGTTGGGCAAAGCTGAAAATTTGACTCGTCAGAGAAGACGAGTCAAATTCCTCTATGGTCCAATCCTTATGGTCTTTTGCAAACTTCAGCCTGGCTCTTTGCTTCTCATTGATTGATTTTTCTAGCTTTGCACGACTTCAGCCCTGCCCCAAGGAGACTGTTTCGGACAGTCCTCGCCGTGAACTTCACCCCAGCTCCTGCTTGCCATTCTTTTTGTAGGTCACTTGATGTCATCCTATGGTTGTTATTCGAATGAGTCCACTGACCGAGACGGTAATCTCGGTCAGTGGACAGTCGTTTTCACCCTCTGCCAGTCTGTAGCTTTGTTGTCCCCGATGTCTGTTGCTTGACCATGTTCTTATGAACCGCCATCTTTGACATTTTCAGGATGGAAGCAACCTGATGCTCACTGTATCCCTCTGCCAGTAATGCCAGAATTGAACCCTTGTTTTCTTCACTCAAAGCTTTTCTTTTCAACTCTTTTGTCATGCTGAATAGTTATTTTTTTATTCAAATGACCTTTGAGGTACTACTTGCACTGTTTTTGCCATCCAGCTGGTCCTATTGCAAGAGGATAGTGATGACCACAGCAGTGGTTTTTATACTTTTACTCGTTAAATTAGATTTGGTTCAGGTAATCCACCTAATCAGTACCTCATTAAGTAAAATGAGGTGTGCCTGTGTTGGAATTTAACAGACACTGGAATGGAATGGCTGCCATACATGTAGAGATGCTGATTTAAGAAAAATTAGGAGCAGTCTCTTAATTTTTTCCAGAGCTGTATATCATGGCCCTGTAAGTTTGAAGGAAGGGGTCCTGAAACAACAGGCTTTGTTTACTCTATCCTATTATTTTCTGTCAGGGAGAGGGTCAAATGTCCCATGTCATTTTCATCTTGTTTCTTTGTAAGAGTTGTGAGTATTTCTTTGCCTTGTCATAAGGGTTAATTCCTTTCATGTTCTATACTTCCTTCATACTCGAGTCCAGGTCTCTTTCGGCCATTTGTGGAATATTTTCTGGGCCATGTTTTTTAAGTTTATCCAGCTGATGTTGAGGCACTAAATACATTTTATTAGACATCAGCCCCCACTCCTGGATGAGATTAGACTAGTTATTATTGGGACTGCCACACTTAATAATGGTAATAAGAATCCACCTGTTTGCTGTATGGCTCACCTTTTCTTTTTAATACTGATCTTTTTGTCTGCAAATAGCTTGATGGCAGCCTTTTGTCTCGTTAATTTCTTAAATTGTTCCTGGCGGAGTGGGATGCGCCCCTTGAGAAGAGTCAGAGCAATCTCACAGAGTGTTAAAATAAAATCAGAAGAACAGTGTCCTAAGACGGACTTTCATTCTTTAGGTTTGGCTACAACTAGGGCTCTCAAGAATTATTATATAAAACCAGCCTTTCTTTCCTGAGTTTTGGAAGCCCGAAGCCTCTGGCATTTGAGACAGTTTCATGGGCAATAAACTTAAGCTATCAATGTATCGCTGATCAAAAGTCTGATCCACAAAACACAACACTTTGCTTCCTTGGGTAGTAAGAGTCGGCAGTCATGCCCTGCGTGACCAAGGGGCTCAGAAGAAGGTAGGAATCATAAGCTCGTGAATTGTGGGCAATGAATGTATATTTCCTATATTTGGGCTTCCTAAAGTGTTTTAAAAAGAGTAAGGCACAGTCGTCTCCCTTAGCCGACCATTTTTTACCATTGAAGGTCATGCTAGACACATATACCGGCAGGTGTAAGCCTGAAGGGTCATTTTGCCTAGTCTCAAAATCATAAAAAACTAAATTTTTTCCGATGGCTTCTCTTCTAACAATGATTGAATATAACATTCATGGGGCTTCTCAAATAGACCAACGTCGTCCAAAAGCCCTTTACATATTGGGCAACGCTTTATGGCACATTTGTGTGGTTTGAGATTATTAATTTTTAAGGCTATTATTGGCATGACATAATGGGCATTTCTTGTTGATGTCACACCAGCTAGCAAAATAAGCTGCCACTGGATGCCATGAGGCAAGCTTATGTTTTTCATAGCAGTAAGCTGAGCGGCATGTTACAATCATGACACTTTGTGAGCTGCTGGGGCTGATATGGGCAATCTGCATCAATGCAAATGCAGCAGTTGTACAAACACAAATGCCCGCCGAGTTTGGTATAGCCTATGTGACAGGACGTACACACATAGGGAGTACCCATGAAACCCTTAATGTTGGTTATACCGTTATAATGACTGTCTTGTAGAAACAGATACAGCATCTGTGGATGAGGGGTAGGTGTGTTCTGGAATTTCAAGATGGCTGAATCATGCCCACTCTGATACAGAACCACAATTTTGATACCTAGTAAGCTTTCAAATTTGATTATATCAGAGAAA
This sequence comes from Esox masquinongy, assembly GCA_016801175.1. Taxonomy (NCBI): domain Eukaryota; kingdom Metazoa; phylum Chordata; class Actinopteri; order Esociformes; family Esocidae; genus Esox; species Esox masquinongy. Next base: position 11,374 of record JACXGI010011514.1, on the reverse strand, counting down.
GCAACAGCTTTATGAATGAGTAAAACTACATTTGAAAATCAATAGCTTTCTGTAAGCCCTCAGTATTGGTACACCTGGGGAAGAGCAAATGTGCCACGCATATGGCACAACATAAATTGTTGTTTGAATTCTGAGGGAAAATAAGATGGGCCCTTTTGCTTTATTATTTCAGATTTCATCAGACTTTGAACCTTCCTCTTGCTACCATCTTGTGGGTTTCTCACCACTTGCACAATTAGTTCTAAGGTTTTATCAGCTTAGATCGATAAATTTGACTGTACGAGACGCTCTATCATAGCCAAAAACTGGTCTACGTTTGCATCTCCATTAACCATAACATGAGAAATATTTTCTCTAATAGTATCTCCTTGAATTTCTAGCTGTAGTATATCACTAGGCTCAGCATAGAGAGGAGCTCTTTCTAACAATTCTGTAAGCGTACCTAATACATTGACATAAAAACCAGAATAATCGTGCATTTCATTCATGTGAGTAAAAATGTCATGCTGTCGGATTTCAATATTGTTGAATTTATTACGATAAAAAATATTAACATTTCTATCAACACCATTGCCTTGTTGTCCAATATGTGAACTTGAATGGGAAGCATGTGGTTCTAAAGGTGCTGGCTCTGGAAATGGCTGTATAGAAGACACATGAGGAACTGGCTCAGGATTTAATTCCTTAATTTGATAAATCAATGCTTCATAGTCTGTGTGATGGACTATGTGATGGTTGTATATGTAAAGAAACTGTTTCTGGTTCTGGGCTTAACTCTTTTTCATCATCCAACGCCCCTCAGGCTATGGGTGAAGGACTTGATGCTGGTGAAGTTATGCGTTGGGATTAACTCATTCATTTGATCAAACAGTGATGTATAATCTATGTGCAATGCATCAGAAGGGCCTAAATTCATTGGAGTTGAGTCTATGGTATGTGATGTTGTATCTGATTGTGGATTTAATGTTTTAATCTGCTCAATCAATGCATTATAGTCTATGTGTGATGGAGATGAATTCGGATCTGATGGCGGTGGCTCCATGTTATAAACTATTGCCACGTAAGGTATGGGATTTTTGACGATTTTTACGTATGAGAACTAAGATTTTTCTTCCAATACATTTTATCTTGTTGGCTTTGGCACATTAACAAATCAAACATACGCCTGTGTAATTGATCCTGCCTGGCTTTTAAAGCTCTAGAAAAGGCTTTTCGAAACCGGTAATGTATTTAATTTTCATCTTCATCGCTCGATGAGTAATCAGAATGGTTTGGTGTAGATTCTTCATCAGTGGTTATATCAATATCAGAATGGTTACCTGGTAGTGTATCAATCAATAAAACATTGGCATTACATGTATTGTTGACCTGATCAACGGTGATATTCACAATGTCATCATTGTCCCCTTGCGGGTCATACTGGCCATCACAACCTTCTCTCGTCTCGGATCCATCACCACGGCCACCTTGCGGTTCTTTGGAAGCTACGTTTTCTGAAAGGTAAGAAATAGCGCAAATAAAAAAAATGCCTTGTAATACAATTTTTATTTTTTATAACATATCACAGCATCTTTTATTACTTACCATTCCTCACAGTTTGTGCACTATGAAAGAACCAGCGTCTGTTGGTTAAGGCGCCCCTTCTGTAGAGAGGAACACGTAGGCCTATTGTTTTCCGACGGTTGAAATTTAATCTCTCTGAAATTAGATTTTAAAACGAATATTAATAAATGGCGCGTGCTGAATAAATATATATTTAAAAAAACAAATAATAATAATATTCATATCGTATTCAAAAGTATCTTGATCCCATCCATCATCATTTCACCAGTCGGTGTCTGTCTTTCTGTCCTGCGCAACAGGCGGGCTTGTCGGTTGGTATAAGTCTTGTGAATCGTCTATCTGAAATCCTGGTGCTGTACAGAACGGCAGCAGATCGTCTTCATCTCTTACACTAAACTCTTCCACGGATCTGCAGGCTATTTGATTGGGATGGTAGATCGTAAGGCCTATATAGTGGCCAGGATCCCCTGGGGGGCGTCTGCTGTAATCACACTATTACCGTTTTTAAAAAATGATTTTAATTATACATAAGTAGTTTTAGCCATTAATTAATTAAAACTTACAGTTAATCATACATAAATAGTTTATTCGTTTACCTACGAAGTATCTGGACGGAGGTGAATTGCCTTCATTGATATACAATACTTCAGCCCGTGAAGTTGTTGTTCTTAAATCTGTCACTCCTGAAAACGGCATTTTTGATAAACCTATTAAAACGCCGGAAGTGCCACCCCGGAACATACTTCACACCGGAAGTCCCACCCCTGCATATGTCACACAGGAAGCCCCACCTACCAAACCGGAAGTCCCGTCTACTGTCAATCAATAATCCAAAAGTGACAGAATAAGTCCTATATAAGAGCATGCATTTTGTTTTACTGGAACTGAGGAGTACATGGAGTTCAAGAAATGTGTTGTTAGTAGATGGCAACTGCTTCAGAAAGAAATGGTCCAGATCATCAAAACCAGCTGATTTGTAATTCTCCAAATTTTGAAGCCCTTTCTGAACCTCATCACTAAAATCATCCCTCCAAAAATTGTCTATTTTATATGACAAACTGAGAAGGCAGCATGGTAACATTTATTGATGAGAATGATGAACAACTCTTGTAGGGAAACGTCCACAGTGGAGAGAGAATCCCGTTTGGACACTAGGCTTTCAGAAACCTGCTTTAGAGGTTGCTACTGTCAACTGTACAGTAGTGGAGATTACAAAAAAACAGTAACTGTAATCCATAACGTTAACAGCTAAACTATTGTAATCAGATTACAGAAACTTTTGAAAAAAATGTATGAGTACCTCTTGGATTACTTCACCTGAAAAAATAATAGGTGTGTTAAATAATTTGTGTTGCATGTTTGACTTTTTAATTAAATTTTTAAAAATGTTTGAAACAGTTGAACCCTAGCCTCTTAAACCAGTCCTAGAAAGTCACTAGGCTAGGGGAATACCTACAGCATTTTTGTTGCAAAGCGGTGGGAAAAATGTTTTTTTCAGTAACGTCACGTTAACCCATTTTAACGTCACGTTCAGTAACCCGTTGACATCACAAATCAAACTCTTTACATGGGAGGGGCTTATATTGGTGCACACGAAAATAATGCCTTCAGGGACACAGTAGCTAGCTAAGTGAAGATGAGTCGCCAAATAAAACCTGATCAAAATATGTGGATGTACAGTTGTGCTCCATAAGTTTGCATACCCTGGCAGAAATTGACATTTTGGCAATGATTTTGAAAATATGACTGATCATGCAAAAAACTGTCTTTTATTTAAGGATAGTGATCATATGAATCCATTTATTATCACGTAGTTGTTTGGCACCTTTTTAAATCATAATGTTAACAGAAATCACCCAAATGGCCCTGATCAAAAGTTTACATACCCTTGAATGTTTGGCCTTGTTACAGACACACAAGGTGACAAACACAGGTGAAAATGGCAATTCAAGGTGAATTTGAGTTTGTTAGCTCTCACGTGGATGCACTGAGCAGGTTAGATACTGAGCCATGGGAAGCAGAAAAGAACTGTCAAAAGACCAGTGCAACATGGTAACGGAACTTTATAAAGATGGAAAATTATATTAAAAAAACATCCAAAGCCTTGCAAATGCCAGTCTGTACTGTTCAATCACTTATTAAGAAGTGGAAAATTCGGGATCTCTTGATACCAAGCCAAGGTCAGGTAGACCAAAAAGATTTCAGCCAAAACTGCCAGAAGAATTGTTTGTGATACAAAGAAAACCCCACAGGTAACCTCATGGGAAATACAGGCTGCTCTGGAAAAAGGCAGTGTGGTTGTTTCAAGGAGCACAATACGACAATACTTGAACAAAAATGAGCTGCATGGTCGAGTTGCCAGAAAGAAGCCTTTACTGCGCCAATGCCACAAAAAAGCCTGGTTACTATATGCCCGACAACACCTTTATACACCTCACAGCCTCTGGCACACTGTAATTTGGCGTGATGAGACCAAAATAGAGCTTTATGGTCACAACCATAAGCGCTATGTTTGGAGAGGGGTCAACAATAACCCATAAGGTTTTTGGCCAGTTAGGCTATGTTAACTCTAATATTGATTGATCCCGCAAAAGGTGTTCAATTGGTTATATTTGTATTTGTCTTCTAATGCCTCTTCATATGAAAGTAATTTAGTACTCAGATTATGTTACAGAGTTTGAGTAATCCATAAATTGTTACTCATTACAAATGTGGACAAGTAACTTGTAACTGCAACGGATTACATTTAAAAAGTAACCTACCCAACCCTGCCTGGCAGTAGCCGTTTTCATTGCTTACTGTACTAGTTCAGAAAAGTGCAACATATACAGAGCATATACAACATTGTAAAAATAACCATTATGTATCTCTATTTTTCCATGTCATTCGTTTTTTAATTATTTACACATTGTTATAATTGAAATGAATTTATACCTTTATATGTGTAATGTTTTCTTACAATGAACTCATGAAGTTAAAAGTTTGGTCACACTTACCCATTCAATTAATTCCAGTAAGTACTGTACCATGATGCAGTACCATTCAAAAGTTTGGACACAACGGGAAGCGTATCCAGACTCTTGGCTGGTACTGTATCCTGGTACTCACTGGAATTCATTATGCTGCCAATCTCAACAAGAGCCCCTGGACCACTAGTAGCAAAACAGACCCAAAGCATAATCCATAATATTTTACTGTGGGTATCAGGTGCTTTTTCTTGTATGCAGTCCCCACTTGTCACCAAAGATGCCAACGGTTTGCATGGTGAAAAATTTTAATTTCTGTCCCATCTGACTAGAACTTGAAGTAGCTCAGTGCTGTTGTCCACTCCTGAGGAGGATTCATAAAATTGTATGATAGTACTGGGGCCAATACTTTTGAAACAAATAAAATGTTTACAGTTTAAGAAATTATTGTGTTGTAATGAAAGTACAGCTCCAGAAAAAATTGAGACCGCAGCAACTTTTTCTTTCCTTTCCAAAAAAGTTGAAAAGGAAAGTTTTGAGTGAGGAACAGAAGCGTTCAATTTGCAGTGGTCTCTTAATTTTAACCCTTCTGTTCCTCATTCAAAACCTTCCTTTTCAACTTTTTTGGAAAGGAAAGAAAAAGGTGCAGTGGTCTCTAAATTTTAACCCTTCTGTTCCTCACTCAAAACCTTCCTTTTCAACTTTTTTGGAAAGGAAAGAAAAAGGTGCAGTTGTCTCTTAATTTTTTCCGGAGCTGTATGTGACTCACTCATATGTTAGCCCAAATTATGACTCATTGTTTGTGTTGTTTAGTTTTTGCATTCACTTGTGCTCAATTTCATGAATGGTGCAAATACTTCTTGAGTTGACTTTTCATTAAATATTTCAGATTTTACTAGAATTTCCAACTTTTGTCATTTATTATTTTTACTTCTGGCCTTGTTGACAAATATTTCCCATGGTGCTTCAAAGATTTTTCAAGCATAATATTCTTTGTTGGTCTGGACAGTGGTGAAAGATAGAGAAGAGATTTTGCTGAAAAAGCAGTAGGTCAGATTCGAACCCATCTACATCAGAGGCAGAGGTTTAGCAGAGGTTTAGACTGCTGGACCACCCAAGGCCACTCACGTGCTATTTCAATGCAATTTAATGCAGTTGTCTATCTGAACATTTGTGACGGATAGAACATTTCAGGAAAACACTGATGAGGTACAGACACAATGAGCACAGACTGACCATTGAAATCGGTCATCACTGGCAGATCTGGCTGCTCAGAATGGACAGGTTGTGCTCACTCTGGCCTCAGAGAGAGGTTGAGAGAGAACTGGATTTCTTCTACACAACACTGTAACATCTACAGGAAATGTTCTTCCCCAAAACTCGAAAGACATGCGAAGATTATGAAAGTAAAACAGAAACAGATGAACCAGGACATTTCATTATTTCATTGTTGTTTCAATTCACTTGATTTACATGCTTATTGTAATTAGTAATGGAGTAATACAACCTTCCTTATTACAGGCTTTCAATGTCAATATTGATTTAATTTTTGTATCTTTTCACTATCCCTACAAATATTGAGTTGACTAAACATGACAGAGAAAGTAAAAGAGAAAAACAGAGATAGAAGAGAGAGGAAGGATGAGAAATAGAGCAAATTCACTCTGCTCTTTTATCCTTCCTCTTCTTTTCCCACTCTCTTAGTCCATCATAGCCCCTCTTTACCTCGGTGTGTGCTTGTGTGTGTGTAGGCCTGTAGTTCATAAACACTATGACAGTGGGTGTGACAAATGGGAGGTTAAATCTATAATAACACAGTGCTGGTTGCTACGAGAGATGAATCACAGGTGGAGCATTGCCAGCTGAAGATCAAACTTTCTGCCACACCAAGCATGGACGGAACAGGAGGCATGCGCAAACACATTTCACACACAGACCTACAGCATTTACCTTCTTCAAAGGAACCCCAAAAATGTGTTTAAACCCTAAACCTAATCTTAACCTTAAACCCAAAACCCTAACCTCAGTCCTAATTGTAACCCTGTTAACCTAAGCCTAAATTAACTTTTTTTCTTCATGGTGACTGGTGAATTGTCACATTTTCCTTGATTCATTATGCTGGCTTAGATTTTTGGTACTCATGAAACCTGTACATACAGAAAGACACACAAACGTGCTTCTTTTACCTTTTTTTTCTGCCCTCTCGTCGCTTTTTCCACTCTTCCTCTTTATCGCTTCTTCCCCTCTCTCCACTCAGTTCTCATCTCCTCTTCTTCCACTTATCCTATCTCTCCTTGTTCTCTACCATTTTAAGACCATCCCTGCTAATCATCGTTAATTTTAGATATTAAGTAAATTTCAACTCTAATTTATACACTGGCTAATCTACACTGTTGTAATCTGTGCACACATGCACGCACACAGATACACATTAAATTCTAAGACATTTCACCTCAGTTCCTATGATCAGACTGAATTAATGTCTGTATTAGTGGGAATGTATTTAAATGGGTGGATGAGAAGGAGAATTGAACCTTTTCCTCTTCCTCTGGATGTGATCAGATTCTTATAGATACAATCAAATCAATCAAAATCATATCAATTAAGCTTTTTAAATATCACCAAAGTTCTTATACAGTTAGGTCAGGAAATAATTGGACACTGGCACAAGTTTTGTTATTTTGGCACTTACCCAGAATATATTCAAGTTACAGATAAATAATAAATATGGGCTTAAAGTGCAGTCTCTCAGCTTTCATTTGAGCGTATTCACATCCAAATTGGAGGAAGGGTTCAGAAATTACAGATCTTAATATGTAGCCCCTTCTTATTCAAGGGACCAAAATTAATTGGACAACTGACTCAAAAGCTGTTTCGTGGACAGGTGTAAGCTATTCCTTCATTATTTCTTCATCAATTAAGCAGATAAAAGGTCTGGAGTTGATTCCAGGTGTGGCATTTGGAAGCTGTTGCTGTGAACCCACAACATGCGGTCGAAGGAGTTCACAATGCAAGTGAAATGGGACATCTTTAGGCTGCAAAAAAAAAAATTAAAAATCCATCAGAGAGATAGCAGGAACATAAGGAGTGGCCAAAAACAGTTTTACATTCTGAGAAAAAAGAAAGCACTGGTGAGCTCAACACAAAAAGGCCTAGACGTCCACGGAAGACAACAGTGATGGATGATCGTAGGATCCTTTTCATGGTAAAGAAAAACACCCTCACAACATCCAGTGAAGAACAGTATCAAGAAAGCAGGCATATCATTATCTAAATCTACCATAAAGAGAAGACCTCATGGGATCAAATACAGGGGGTTCACCACAAGGTGCAAACTATTTATAATAGAAAGGCCAGATTAGACTTCACCATAAAACATCTAAAAACGCCAGCCCAGTTCTGGAACAGCATTCTTTGGACAGATGAAACTAAAACCAACCTGTATCAGAATGATGGAAAGAAAAAAGTATGGAGAAGGCTTGGAACGGCCCATGATCCAAAGCATACCACATCATCTGTAAAACACGGTGGAGGCAGTGTGATGGCATGGGCATGCATGGCTTCCAATGGCACTGGGCCACTAGTGTTTATTGATGATGTTACAGAAGACAGAAGCAGCTGGATGAATTCTGAAGTGTATAGGGATATATTGTCTGCTTAGATTCAGCCAAATTCAGCGAAGATGACTGGACAGCGCTTCACTTTACAGATGAACAATGACCCAAAACATACTGCAAAAGCAACCCAGGAGTTTTTTAAGGCAAAGAAGTGGAATATTCTGCAATGGCCGAGTCAATCACCTGATCTCAACCTGATCGAGCATGCACTTGCTGAGGACAAAACTGTAGGCAGAAAGACCCACGAACAAACAACTGAAGACAGCTGCAGTAAAGTCCTGGCATAGCATCACAAAAGGAGGAAACCCAGCATTTGGTGATGTCCATGCATTCCAAACTTCAAGCAATCATTGCCTGCAAAGGATTCTCGACAAAGTATTAAAAATATTATGATTGTATTAATTTCTCCAATTACATTTGAGCCCCTGAAATAAGGGGACTGTCTATGAAAATTCCTAAACGTTTCATACAATATTTTTGTTCAACCCCTTGAATTAAAGCTGAACGTCTGCACTTCAATTGCATCTCGGTTGTTTCATTTCAAATCCATTGTGGTGGTATTGTTAGAAATCAGCCGTTTCGTATAGTGATTGAAATAATGAATTGTGTACCTGGTTGTCAATGGAGAGAGTAATTCAATTATTTATTGCAGCATTCGATAGTCTATTAGCTCATGATGTTACAGGCTCAATCTCTTCTCTTCTCACTGTAATGTTGGTTACAAGCTGATATATACATTGAAGGGTGTGTTTACCTAGCAAAGATCAGGTTTCCAAGACAGTAACCCCCATGCCAAATGGTCAATGTAAACATTCCTGTGATTATCAGAGCGCAACCTACAGAGAGATAGTCTAAACAGAGATGTTTCTGTTGTTCTCATTATCTAGGCACATTCACTTCCAATGAAACGTACATTTATATTGTAATTATTAATGCTCAGATTCCACACTCCCCCCTATCAAACGTTTAATAAAACAATAAAACAAGTACATGTCAATTTCAAATAAAAAGAAAAGGCCTATACACTTATGTTACAAATGACAAAACAACAAAAAGGAGTATGTGACCAATAAGGTCTTATTGTTCCTCAAATGAAAAGTAATGTAGACAAGACAATTGACACACCCCACTCTGACACATAACTCAATGTATGACAGTCATCAATCCCTCCCCCTCCTCAGATTATAAGGGTCGAGAAACATATTGACATCAACAGGCTACTATCAGTGTTAACGGTGTTCAACAGAAAATCAGACGAAAACATGACATCATGATGAAACATTCCCCCAAGTCCATTGAACAATCAAAAACCCCCTTGTCCGTATCATGATCTATGTTACAATATCATACAATAGACCTGTGTATATCCTGCTGTACCTGTGAAAGATTCTACCTTTAAAATTAGGAAAACTTCTACCTTTGACAGGGACCACCTATAATAGGGAACAATTCACTATCCAAACATACCATGATAGCCGTCATAATGTAGATCATTAAGCATCATCACATACGCCAAGGTCCAATATTGGGATTGTCATTGTACAGAGTTTCCCACCTGTCTTGCGAGAAACAAACCTTCATACATACGAAATCACCATATCAGTTCATTTAGGAAAGTCTTAGATTGTAAGGAAATAAGTTATTTTCCAATCAAGTGTCCTTTAGTTCTTGTCTTCAATTTTCTTTCTTGTATCAGTGATGTGAAGTTCCAATATCAGTTATTGCAGTCAGTGTGATGAGGACCCAGCAAATTGCCTGGTTGTCCTAACAAGTCAGTGTAGGTGTGTAGTGGAATAGTGAGTTTCCAACGCTTCACTAATTCAAGATTAACACCACAACAGTGTATTCCACTGTGCTGGGACCATATGATCTTTCCAGTCAACTGGCCTGTTGTACTCTGACCTGTAGTATGTGGTGTCCTTCAGGACTCAGGTGGATTCTCCTCTCATCTCATTATCGATGATTCATCTAGAAATGGAGTGAGAAGACAAGTGATCTGACCCTGGCATCGTTCTGCCATGTGAGTGGTCAGGAAGACTTAGAACAGATTTGACCAGTGTTGCTGTAGAAATCCTTCTTGAACATGTAGCTGGTACTCACACACTCAGTTGTCTGTATCCAGTCGGTAACGTGATGTATCATCAGAAAAGGGGTTGTGATGTCCTCATCTGTTGAAAGCATAACTGCAAAACAACCATTAGTGTGGTTTAACAGTCCATCGGACTTTCATCCACTGGGTATGGTTCCGTCAACTCCCAACAATGAAGACAATAGATCAGTCCTGGAAAATTGTGGATCTCAAAAGTTCCATCATCAGAGTGAAGCTTACACCCTATTCAGACAAGTTTCCACAAAAGTCTATGTCAAAGTTCCTTTTCAATCCAGAACTGGCTTGGTTGTTGTTTGACTCCTTGTGCTATATTAATGCCCGATAGCAGCTAGCAGTGGAATAAGACTGTCAGACTTGACTTTGCTTAGCCAAATCAGAAATGGTTAGATCTATTCTATTCAACCATTAAAATGTTAGACATTACATCAAACAAAACAATCTCCAAATAAACCAATTAAAAACACCCTGTAAATGGAAAATATAAAACATAACAGATGCCAGTGCTCCGTTATAACTATGCAAACAGGAAAAACTAAATTTTTTGCGTAACTCTTTATAAATACCAATATGATTTGCCTTGAGCCCTAAGCTCAACTCTTTCCAATCATAATCAGTTATCATATCATACATCCCCCCTGCCTTCACTTCATTAAGTCAATGGAAAGTGACACCATGAGTGAATGCAGGACAATGACAAATACGGCCACAGGAGGCGCCATCCTGAACCCGCACTGGCCATCTTTTCGGACATGAAAAATAGAGAATTGGTAGTAGGGATGGATCTATAATCCATTTGATAAGGAGTTGCATCCTGTATATTCATCAAAACAAAGTTAAAAATCTGACATGGTCCTCAGACTGTAGCAAGATATGTTAGATTTTTCAACTTAATGAAAATTTTTCAACAATATCCGTCGTTAACTGAAGATTTAGTTTCCAACCCATCTAATATTGCGGTTTGTAAAAATGTGCTTATTTATATCTACACAGCAACTCAACAATAGGGTGGAAATTAAGAAAACTCTTAAGAATGGCGATGTAGACAGAAAACAGATGTATGATGTCACTAAAATCAAGGTACAATAAGTAATCCAAAGGTCTCTCAATGTAGGCCTTAA
>JACXGI010011513.1:0-24826 GCA_016801175.1 Esox masquinongy | reverse complement strand
TGGGTAAAAGAAACTATTTTGCCTAGCAACAGCCTTCCATTGGATGCTGTCACCCAACAGCCCATCCATTGGTCAGGTGCACAAGGATTTGGTTGCATTTGGACAGGATGACGACAACCAGGAAATGTGCCACGTAAACACAAAGCGCATCTGCGTTTTCAGCGGAATCTCAGGAAAACAGCAAAGAAAACAGAATCTCGCTATCACAAACTGTTTTGAAAATATGTAATACTATGTAATTGTTATGCAAATACGCCTCAGGCGTGGGCAGTAGCGCCTAGTCTGTCCTCAGGGGGTTAAGTCCCTCAATGAGGTGTATGCAGCCTGTGACCGCGAGTGTGGGGCTCTGTAAACCCTTGGTAGCAAAGTCACTTGTTTCAAATAATTTGCCAAATGTAACAAGCAAAAACAGAAACTTTTTGGTTTTAATCTGTTGGAGAAGTGACTAGGCTTCCACTTTTGTTTGACCACTGTTTTAAGCAAACTCGGCAAGTGCTTCCAAAATAACATCAAATAATGTAAGTACCTTACTAACTGATCCTGACTTGGAGCTCCAACGTGTGTCTGTGGAACGTTCCAGTTCCATGCAGTGGCGATTGGGATGGAGCTCTTTCTGTAGTTCCATGAACCTAGCATGTCTGCTGGATCCTGTCATGAAACTGTGTATAGTGTTCACAGTATCAAAGAAAGTGCTTACGTGGACGGCATTTTTGATGCTGTGCAGTGGACCAGATTCAGGCGGTGAGAATCGCAATGCACGTAAACAGCATCCGGAAAAGTGTGAGTTAAAATTGCTTGCACCCCCCCCCTTTGTTCCCTGACATCACTGAGGCGCCGTCAAAGCTGAACCCGACGCATGGCAATGGGTCCAGTTCTAGTGGTTCAATCACTTGTAAAATCTTATCTGAGATGGCGTTTGCACTCATGTCATCTGTGTCTAAAAACCCAACTGCCTTTTATTTTACCGTCTCCTTGTGGACGTATCTGATACAAACAGCAACAAGTTCACGCTTCGATTCATCCTTGTACTCATCTGCTATAATTGCATAGTACGTGCTTGGTGATTCGCGGAGCTCTGCTTTGATTTTGCGCATTAGTAGGGAGGCAGCTGACTCAAGCAGCTCGTTTTGAATACCTGAACTCATGAGTCTAGCGTTTTTGGGCAGCTGCTCAAGACGATTTTCAATTTTTGCCGGACCGTGTAAGCGGAGCCGGCTAAAAAGAGCAAATGTCTCTTACTGAGAGACTGACTGAGTGACTGACAGACTACCCCTTGTTAAATAGTGTAGTGGTTAGAGAAGCGGGCTTGTGAACTATAGGTCCCGAGTTCGTATCTCCTCGCAGGCGAAGCGAAGTATGCATTGTGTGTTATTCCGTATTGACGAAAACTTTGCTGGCTGAAACTGTATACGGTTATATTGCGACTGTTTCTAGCATGGAAAAGTTCATCTTCAGTCTCGCTAGCAATTGCTCAATTCTTATGATTATTCCTAGGAAGTTAGTAGATACTAGTAAGCCTATTACTGGCTAATAAGCTGTTAAAAGTGGCAAAAGCAATACAGTTCATAGACGCTATTTGTGGTGGAGGTAAACTTAATAAGAAACATTAGTCAGTTTAACACAATCCTTAATGGAGTCTAGCGACTGTTGAAATGTGTAATGCCGTGGCGTAGTGGTTAAAGACAGTGCCTCTCATGTGGAAAACCTAAGTTCGTATCTATTGAGAACAACAACATTTATTAATTATTGCTGGTAGATTCCACAATTCTCTCGTCTTTTCACTTGATGAAAAAGTTAGTTATTGTCGCCTTTATTGATAGTTATTGTATAAATGTCATTCACGAATAAAAGAAAAAAGTACGTTGTTTTGCCATGAAATAAAAAATACGTTCTTATGCCATGAAATTAAATAGCTTTGGCAGACTCGCTAGCAATTGCTCAATTCTTATGACTATTCCAGTAAGTTAGTAGATACTGGTAAATCTTATTACTGGCTAATACACTGTTAAAATGGCCAGTGGCAAACACAATACATAGCCGCTATTTGTGGGGGAGGTAAACTTAGTAAGAAACGTTAGTCAGTTTAACTGTATCACTGTCATTCACGAATGGCCAATTAACTATTAAAACGGCCAGTGGCAAAAGAGGATTGGTTCAGGATAGAGACAAGAGGCTATACTGACCCCCAGCAAATGTAGAACTCTGTGGTGTAGCGATTAACGACACAGCTTTTCACGTGGGCGACCCGGGTTCGAATCTTGAGGTAGCAACATTTCCTATTGCGGGCCGGCTGAACTAGGCTTGCCTGGTTTTTTGTTGGATCCTATTTGCATATGAATTTAAAGATTTCTAAAACGTTCCCCCTATTAAGGGCTTCTTCACTCTCCCTATGTCCACGAAGTGCAATGTCCTGTTTGGTGCATAACATTACAATATCCAGAACCACTTTAACATGATCACGATTCCTTTCAACAAATTAATAGTCCATTTATTAATATTAATGGCATCGCGGTTAAGTTGATTTAAAATATTACCTCGACTATGTTTGCCACGGCTTGCCTTGTAGCCTTCAAATTTGTCCATTGCGAAAGAGTGGGGTTTGCTACCCTGATGTTTGATGCATGCTTCGCGAAGGTGTTTCCAATCCTTATATCCATCTCTAGCAAATGACCCGTCCATAATGGCCTTCAGGGATATGTCTACACAATTTACAGAAAACAGCATCCTTGGTCGAACTGTATTCCAGCCAAGAAAATTGTCCATACCGCTTCCATGAGAAACTACGTGATTTTCCATTTATCACTGTACTGCGGAACACTCGCAATTTTGGTTGTGTTGGCGGTTCGTCTACAGCAGACAAATCCGCAAGTGGTGCAGAGCGATGGTTATCCTGGGCTGTTGTTGAAATCAGTGCAGTAGAAACGCTAACCTCCTCCTTGGCTGCTGACATGCTAGCTTCTGAGTCCTTAATGGTTGGGCCTGAAGTGCTATTGCTAGCTTCCTCATCATGGTCTGACTTGATAGCCTCCACATCGGCTGATGAGGTATCCGAGGGATTGGGCTCGAAATCTGATCGAGTTGTTTTTTCTTCCTCATCCTCCATTTGTGATTTTTTAAAGAAATGCAAGAGCGAACTTTGTTTAGCCATAACTTGTGAATTAAATGAGCAAATAATTACCGGTGTGGTGGCTATTACAATAAGCAAAATATATAGCTAACTAGTTAGGTAGGCCTACTATATCTAGTGAAGCTGGGGTTGCGGGATAGAGTTTGATTCCGACCAATTGTAACCAATTAGATTAGATGTACCTCCTACTGCCATTTTCACCATTTCTGATTTGTTAGAAAACAATACAAACAACAAATCAAATTTATATATTTTTTGTAAAAATAAAAAAGTGTTAAGCCAACCTGATTGGGTGGGCCAGTACTCAATCTGGCAAGGCACAGGCCCAGCCTGGCCCACCCGTGGCTTCGCCTCTGAGTCCAGCCCTGGCGCAGTTGTTAGGGTTACTTCCAATTTCTTAGTTGTTATGGTGCAAGATTGAATCCAGATCATGTTTAACTTTTTGAGCGCAAACGATCAATACTGTTTATTGTATTGTATAATAATTTGTTTTATTTTGTGTATCTTATGACACTCTTGCCTGATTAATACAAAACATTAGAACGGATGCAGAGTTGAAAAATGCTACTTGGAAAGGCAAGAACACGGGATACGAACCCGACATTACAATGCCTCTGGAAAGCGTATACCTAACCACAGCGCAACAAAGTCATGTTAGTTGGATAATGTGGAAAAGACATCTTTATGATCATTCAGCATTGGATATTTATTCTTGACGAACAGGTGACACCACTGTGTAGTGAGTTTCAAAGCCTCGAGAAATCGAACCGATTTTCGAACCATTTTGATGAAAGCCTCAAACGCTTCAGAGAGCCTCAGTTGCCAATCGCTAGTTATTAGTATGCATAGCTTCCCGCTTGACGTTGAGCAGAAGAAGCGGTTAGTGCAAATATGCCGGGACCACTTCACTATATTACAGTCTAATCCAGTGTTTCTTAATCCTGGTCCTCGGGACCCAAAGGGGTGCATGTTTTTGTTTTTGCCCAAGCACTCACACACCTGATTCAAATGTTGCCCTAACACTCACACACTTGATTGATGTAATCAACCTATCATCAAGCCTTTAGTTTGAATCAGGTGTGTGAGTGTTTGAGGAGATAAGGTGTGTTTGGGAAGCACGATGCCAAAGGATGATGATTTGCATTTGATGCAGCCACCTCAATGCCATCCATACAGGTAGGCCATGTAATTCTGCTTGCTTTGCATCTCAGAAAATTGCGTTCATTGGTTATCATTGGCTGCTGACGACAATGACTTTAAGCTAAGAGTGCAGGTGTATAATCACTGTTTGTTTTTTTCATTTGCATTTTGAAAATCCATCGCTGGTGGCCCTAAATTACGTTTGCGCGGGTAAAATGTGTGTGGGTGTTCACGATTGCAAACGTGCATTCGCGTGCCTGGGGTTTCTGCAAAGTTTTTACAATGTTGGTGGTTGTGCCCAGTTAAAAAAAGCCCAACAACACCTTGACACGCCTCACAGCTTCTTGCACACTGTAATTTGGAGTGACGAGACCAAAATAGAGCTTCATGGTCACAACCATAAGTGCTATGTTTGGAGAGGGGTAAACAAGGCCTATAGTGAACAGAATACCATCTCCATTGTGAAGCATGGTGGTGGCTCACTGATGTTTTGGGGGTGTGTGAGCTCTAAAGGCACGGGGAATTGTGTGAAAATTGATGGCACGATGAATGCAGCATGGTATCAGAAAATACCGGCAGACAATTTGCATTCTTTTGCACGAAAGCTACGCATGGGATGCTCTTGGACTTTCCAGCACGACAATGATCCTAAGCACAAGGCCAAGTTGACCCTCCAGTGGTTACAGCAGAAAAAGGTGAAGGTTCTGGAATGGCCATTACAGTCTCCTGACCTTAATATCATCGAGCCTCTCTGGGGAGATCTCAAACGTGCGGTTCATGCAAGACGACCAAAGACTTTGCATGACCTGGAGGCATTTTGCCAAGACGAATGGGCAGCTATACCACCTGCAAGAATTCAGGGCCTCAAAGACAACTATTACAAAAGACTGCACGCTGTCATTGATGCTGAAGGGGGCAATACACAGTATTAAGAACTAAGGGTATGCAGACTTTTGAACAGGGGTCAGTCATTTTTTTCTTTGTTGCCATGTTTTGTTTTATGATTGTGCCATTCTGTTATGACCTACAGTTGAATGTGAATAAGAATAAGAAATAGAAGACGTGTTTTTCCTGCTCACTCATGTTTTCTTAACAAATGGTACATATATTACCAATTCTCCAAGGGTATGCAAACTTTTGAGCACAAGTGTAATTGGGCAAATTAACACAATCATAAATAAAATGTTCATTTTTAATACTTTGTCAAGAATCCTTTGCAGGCAATGACTGCTTGAATTATGGAACACATGGATGTCACCAAATGCAGGGTTTCCTCCTTTGTGATGCTTTGTCAGGCCTTTACTGCAGCTGTCTTCAGTTGTTGTTTGTTCATGGGTCTTTCTGCCTTAAGTTTGGTCTTCAGCAAGTGAAATGCATGCTCGATCTGGTTGAGATCAGGTGATTGACTCAACCATTGCAGAATATTCCATTTTTTTGCTTTAAAAAACACCTGGGTTGCTTTTGCAGTATGTTTTGGGTCATTGTCCTTCTGTAAATTGAAGCGCCATCCAAATAACTTTGCTGAATTTGGCTGAATCTGAGCAGACAATATATCCCTATACACTTCATCTGGCTGCTTCTGTCTTGTCTCATCATCAATAAACACTAGTGACCCAGTGCCATTGGAAGCCATGCATGCCCATGCCATCACACTGCTTCCACCATGTTTTATTGATGATGTGATATGCTTCGGATCATGAGCTGTTCCAAGACTTCTCAATACTTTTTTCTTCCCATCATTCTGGTACAGGTTGATCTTAGTTTCATCTGTCCAAAGAACGCTTTTCCAGAACGGGGCTGGCTATTTTTTTTGTTTTTTTGTCAAAGTCTAATCTGGCCTTTCTATTCTTGAGGCTTGTGAATGGTTTGCACCTTGTGGTGAACCATCTGTATTTGCCCTCGTGAAGTCTTCTCTTTATGGTAGACTTGGATAATAATATCTTTACCTCCTGGAAAGTTTTCGTCACTTGGCTGTATGTTGTGAAGGGGGTATTCTTTACCCTGGAAAGAATCCTACGATCATCCACCACTGTGTACTTAACCCCTGTTCTCTGTTCTGGCAGTTGCCAGATCGTCTTGTCTTGTACAGTCGTTTCCAGCGTTCTATGTCTTGTGTTACCCACTCTGCCTGTCATTCTTTTCCCCGGTTGCGACCCCTGCCTGTTTTTCTGGATTACGAGCCTGCCTGCCCCCCCGTACCTTCGACCGTCTGACCACCCGATAACGAACCCTGCCTGTCCTCCACTACGAGCCCGTCTGCTTCTCTGTGCTGCCAAATATCTGACCATCGGTAACCGACCCCTGCCTGGACCACCACTATGAGACTGCCTTGTCCCTATTGGTTTAATAAATACTTTGGATCGCCCTTCTCTGCCTCTGTGTCCGCATTTGGGTCCCCGCGTGCCCGTTGTTGTGTCACCACTGTTGTTTTCTGTGGACGTCCAGGCATTTTTGTGTTGCAGAGCTCACCAGTGTGTTCTTTTTTCTCTGAATGTACCAAACTGTTGATTTGGCCACTCCTAATGTTTCTGCTATCTCTCTGATGGAATGTTTTTTTTTGGAGCCTAAGGATGGCCTGTTTCACTTGCATTGTGAAACTCCTTAGTCCGCATGTTGTGGGTTCACAGCAACAGCTTCCAAATGCAAATGCCACACCTGGAATTAACTCCAGACCTTTTAGCTGCTTAATTGATGAAGAAATAACAAAGGAATAGCCCACACCTGTCCATGAAACAGCTTTTGAGTCATTTGTCCAGTTACTTTTGGTCCCTTGAAAAAGAGGGGGCTGTGTATTAAAGAGCTGTAATTCCTAAACCCTTCCTCCAATTTGGATGTGAATACCCTCAAATTAAAGGTGAGAAACTGCACTTTAAGCCCATATTCATTATTAAACTAACTTGAATTTTGATAAACAGACAAAATAACAAAACGTGTCAGTGTACAATTATTTCCAGACCTAACTGTGTATATACAGTATCTCACAAAAGTGAGTACACCCCTCACATTTTTGTAAATATTTGAGTATAACTTTTCATGTGACAACACTGAAGAAATGACACTTTGCTACAATGTAAAGTAGTGAGTGTACTGCTTGTATAACAGTGTAAATTTGCTGTCCCCTCAAAATAATTCAACACACAGCTATTAATGTCCAAACCGCTGGCAACAAAAGTGAGTACACCCCTAAGTGAAAATGCTCAAATTGGGCCCAATTAGCCATTTTCCCTCCCCGGTGTCATGTGACTCGTTAGTATTACAAGGTCTCAGGTGTGAATGGGGAGCAGGTGTGTTAAATTTGTCATCGCTCTCACACTCCCTCATACTGGTCACTGGAAGTTCAACATGGCACTTCATGGCAAAGAACTCTCTGAGGATCTGAAAAAAAGAATTGTTGCTCTACATAAAGATGGCCTAGGCTATAAGAAGGCCAAGACCCTGAAACTGAGCTGCAGCACGGTGGCCAAGACCATACAGCGGTTTAACAGGACAGGTTCCACTCAGAACAGGCCTCGCCATGGTCGACCAAAGAAGTTGAGTGCACGTGCTCAGAGTCATATCCAGAGGTTGTCTTTGGGAAATAGACGTATGAGTGCTGCCAGCATTGCTGCAGAGGTTGAAGGGGTGAGGGTCAGCCTGTCAGTGCTCAGACCATACGCCGCACACTGCATTAAATTGGTCTGCATGGCTGTTATCCCAGAAGGAAGCCTCTTCTAAAGATGATGCACAAGAAAGCCCACAAACAGTTTGCTGAAGACAAGCGGACTAAGGACATGGATTACTGGAACCATGTCCTGTGGTCTGATCAGACCAAGATAAACTTATTTGTTTCAGATGGTGTCAAGCGTGTGTGGCGGCAACCAGGTGAGGAGTACAAAGACAAGTGTGTCTTGCCTACAGTCAAGCATGGTGGTGGGAGTGTCATATTCTGGGGCTGCATGAGTGCTGCCGGCACTGGGGAGCTACAGTTCATTGAGGGAACCATGAATGCCAACATGTACTCTGACATACCGAAGCAGAGCATGATCCCCTTCCTTCGGAGACTGGGCCGCAGGGCAGTATTCCAACATGATAACGACCCCAAACACACCTCCAAGACGACCACTGCCTTGCTAAAGCAGCTGAGGGTAAAGGTGATGGACTGGCCAAGCATGTCTCCAGACCTAAACCCTATTGAGCATCTGTGGGGCATCCTCAAACAGAAGGTGGAGGAGCGCAAGGTCTCTAACGTCCACCAGCTCCGTGATGTCGTCATGGAGGAGTGGAAGAGGACTCCAGTGGCAACCTGTGAAGCTCTCGTGAACTCCGTGCCAGAGGGTTAAGGCAGTGCTGGAAAATGATGCTGGCCATACAAAATATTGACACTTTGGGCCCAATTTGGACATTTTCACTTAGGGGTGTACTCAATTATGTTGCCAGCGGTTTAGACATTAATGGCTGTGTGTTGTGTTATTTTGAGGGGACAGCAAATTTACACTGTTATACAAGCTGTACACTCACTACTTTCCATTGCAGCAAAGTGTCATTTCTTCAGTGTTGTCACATGAACAGATATAATCAAATATTTACAAAAATGTGAGGTGTGTACTCACTTTTGTGAGATACTGTAAATATCTCCTTGCCTGGGAAGTGTATTTACACATTTATTCCTGAAAGATCATTAATAAATTGTCTGTTAGAATCATTTCAGGTGGAGGCACTAAATTAGTGGGGTTACACTAATTTAAAAATAAAACAGTAAATATGTGTGGGTGTGTGAAATAAGTGACACCTATTGAATGATTTCTACATCATTAATAACATGTTGTTTCTAAACCTGAATGCTGATTAGCTAACACCCATGCGGTATGTAAGCAAAAAGACATGAGGGGGCTATACAGCCAGTATAACATTGCTAAGATCTGTAGTTAGGCAAGACAAATTTCTGAGTGCCTGAATACACAGTGCTTAACCGTGGCAATTGGCAACATACCACCCTTCCCCAAGATGCCTTATTGCTCTTCTAAACCAGTTATCCATACAATTAGAGCAGTAAAAAATGACTGTCATTCCAGTGGTATATGGTTTTATACCACGGCTATCACTGAATTAGCATTCAGTATTCTAACCACCCGGTTTATAAGAAAGCATTTACCACATGTAGGCCACAGTTTCTTATTTTTTATTACCAATTCCGTTGGTAATTAGTTTAATACACGAATAAGGAACCTTGGGCTGTGCGATTTATGGCCAATATACCGCCGTTTACGGCTGTATCCAAGAACTCCGCTTGTGTCATGCCAAATAACAGGCTTTAGTCTATTATATTGGCCTCATACCTTACCCCCGTGCATTGCGTAATAAGGCCTGCTGATGACCAGAAGGTTGAATTTTGCGCTCGACGCCCGCCTCTATGTATTTTCACCGGTCGTGGGCTCAGTGGGAAGACGGTGTATGATCAGAGAGAAGCCTCGACGACCCCCCCCCGTTCCAGACTCTGATGTGCTTTGGGCTTTGACGTCACATGTGCTCCTTTCGGTTGCCATAGCAACTTATTTCCCTAGCCCGTTTTTTCCCTCCTCCTTTTCTCTGGTAGGTCCACAATGGTACAGCCAGCATCTTGCAGCACAATGGTTGCAAGACGGTGAACAGCGAGTGATTCAGCATTGCATTCTTGATTTCTAACGTATTCCTCTATTTTTCCCTCCGTTGTTGCTTTTTTCTATTAATCTCCATCTTAAAGTTTACTATTTTGCGCGTGCAAGGTCGTTCAATGTCTCTCGTCGTAATGTTTTGAACACAACAATCACCGGACTAAGACGTCAGCTGGCACGGAATGGTAGGTCTGCGCCTTGTGGTGCTGTAGCGGTGCGGTGGAACACTGATGTTGATGCAACGGGAACCTGCTGAAGGGTGGGGTGATGAATATTGATCTGCTACGAAGGTTAAGGAAGTCGACAGATAGCGATGCTTTACGCTTTTTAACGCGACACTGACAATAACAACCCCTATTTGATTTGAAGCTCTTATAGTACTGTGTTTGTTAATAGCCTAAATAGGTGAGGATGAAATTGAAGTCGTTGATTTGGTCGCCTTGATGCAGGACACAATTTTGTTGGTCTCCACTAGAATGTTTTTTTCTAACGGCGATGCATGGTCCAGTCTATTCATGCAGGTGGCATTTCATTTATCACTTTTATTACCAAACTAATGTGTTCTTATGTAGCCTCGTCCTCAGCCATTGAGAACAACAACACAAATGTTGAAATATCAGTACGACTGTAAAGCAAACGTGTTGTCGTTTATTTCGAGTGTTTAATGCATCAGTCATATTGTTTTAAGGGGTTTGACCTAAGCATCCCGAGTAAATATTATTTGTAGTAGTGTGTCTATATAATGACCATTGGAGGTACTGGACCTTCTGCCTATACATAGATGCATGCGAGATTCTTGCTTTTATGTTTTGGAAATTATGAGACACTCCTTACCAGTTGTAATGTGTTGAAGATACAACACAGCTTTTACATTGTTATGGTGGTGCAAGAGAACATGGTCTCAGTAGAAAATATTGAAGTCATTTCCTTAAACCAGTTAAATCCTGTATGTCACTTATGCTGATGAACGTCAATGTAAATTGTAACATAATATATTCCACTGGCATACAATTGTATATATTATTATTATTATTATACAATTGCACATCCTTTGATCAAGATGCAAAGGATGTGCAATCAGAAAGGAAGCGCAGGCCAACAGGTACGTCTGACAGGGAACAGCACATTGCGTGCATACACAGCTGAGAAGAGAGAGTTTGAAAGAATGTGACCTTGTGGGCTTTTTATTGGATACTAAACAATTAAACAGTGCATTTGCTTGAATGCTGATTCCCTTGCTGCTACCTTTTTGGAATCAGGTAATTACTAAATGGCTACATCCTACATGGCACCATATATCCTAAATAGTGCGCTACTTTTTGATTAGCGCCAAAAGGTCTCTGGTGTAAAGAAGTACACTTCATAGTGCTCAGAGTGACATTTGGAATGCACCCTAGCTAGTTAAAATTCAACCTCTTCATTGTCAGAAGGCTTTTGGTAATTGTTTACAAAGTTTAATTGGCGAGAGAAATCAATTGAATAGGAAAAGTCAATGATTGCTTTGTTACTGTTCATGTTGTTTGATTGTTTACTAGCATCAGCTACACAAAATACTCATCAGTTTGTCCTGCTGTTTCAAGTCGTGTAACGTGGGCTTGGATAAAGCATCTATAATTCATCAACATTGATTTCGAGCCTTAGGCTCCACCTTCTCCATAGAGTAGTCTCAATTACATTTTCAAGCCATCAATTGGTAGATTCATTGGAATGCTAAGCAGACATTTTGCTGTATCTTGTTTTATTTTCATTTGTGGCCCTTGATGTACAGGATCCTATGAATTAACTAATCTGA
The DNA here is from genome assembly GCA_016801175.1 of Esox masquinongy. Taxonomy (NCBI): domain Eukaryota; kingdom Metazoa; phylum Chordata; class Actinopteri; order Esociformes; family Esocidae; genus Esox; species Esox masquinongy. The sequence continues at coordinate 13,137 of JACXGI010011513.1, read as the reverse complement.
TATTGTACAACAAACATCAGTTTCTATCAAAGAAAAGATCATGGAACTGTAGTAGGCCTGACTGATATGCTCACAAATGCAATGTTGCAGAAGGTTCACTGAGTGACGAGAATGACGAACAGGTGTTTTTGTAGAATGCATTGTTTTTGTAAATTCAACACCTCATGTAGGTTTGTATATGGCCCACTGAGAAATTGCAAATTGGCCGTTGATCCATGTTTGTGAGGATGTTTGAAAAGGCTTGGTTTAGAAGCAAAATAAATTTTTTGGCAAAATGTTGTCATCGATTAGCTCTAAGAATATGACACAAAGAAATTTGGATGCATTTATATTTACAGGAGCAATTATAGTTAATTTCCTTTCTCAAGGGTATAACGGTAGATTTTTCACCTTGTTGGCTCTGGGATTCAAACCAGTGATCTTTCTTTTACTAGCCCAACAGTCTTACCACTCAGCAATCAGCCGTGTTATTAGGAATTAACAGGAGAAACACTTAATTATCTACTATTAGATACCTCACCATAATGAGAGTAAAATTTCAGAATGGGCATATCTATGTAATTAACCCATCTTTCCAAACATTTCTTCATGATACATTGTTCATAATTCTGCACCTACAGTTTATAGGTGTTGCTGTAGATGTCTGTCAACTGTGCCAGAATCTTGATTGTTGATACCATTTGGCCTTCATAATGGTGGTATATTGTGTTCATTGCTCAGATAGTTATGCATTTCTAGAGTAGGGGTGTAGTGAAGCCAGAGGCCGGAAGTGACTATGCTACAACTAAATATGGCACGCTGGCATCCTTCACTGGGGTCCTATGTGTTAGACCGCATCAACAGAGGTAAAACTGATCATTGTCACCTCACCAATGATGCATAGATTGAGCCTATTTCAAACATACACTAGGAAAGTGAGATTTACCTCAGCTGCTATGTTTCCTGGCATTCTGTCTGTTCTGACCATTGTTTTAAGAGTAACTTATGACAAATTTCCTCAGAACTGTTTGGCTTTAGTCATCTTTTCCCCTCAAACTCAACTTTGGACCTCAAAGCCAGTTTTACTCTTTCATGGTTCCCTTTTAACTAGGAACAGATTTAGATCTGGGACACCAGGTTTGTAGAATCAAATGACGAGGTAAAATAGAAAAGCAACAGCATCCAGACCTTGTGGGTTGTGAGTTGAATACCCCTGATTCTTAGGTAATATGTAGTAGAGCATCATGTTAAAAACTCTAAGCTAAATATATAAGAAAAAGATTTTTAAAAATCCATTAAGTTTCATTTTCAGTTATATGTTTTCCTTATCTAATAGGTCTGTCTGACTTTCGTTTACAGCTGTTAGGCAGGATGCCATCCCATCTGAGCCCTTATAGTGAATCTAGTAGCTTGTAGCTTTAGCTACTACATTCAGAAGCTCCTTGTTCTGAATGCTGTAGCATGCGTAACCCACACTCCTGTCTGATGTCAGGGAGGTTTAGTCAATATGCACAGACTGGCACACACTGCACTTTCAAGTGCTACAATTGAGGTTATAATATATAAGTTCTTCTTTCTGCCGACTCCGTCTTTGCGCTCTGCAGTTCTTTATTTGGATTGCGTGACAGCCTCTGTAACGACATTGTTATTACAGTAAAAATGTTTTGGAATAGCAAGAATAGCTACTGTCTGTTGAGAACACAGCGATACGCCCTGTTGAGAGCTACTGATAGTCAGTTACATAAATGGTTTTGAGCTGATGGGAATACAGCGTGAGGTTTATCATTTGTCTTCATGCACCCACTTGGCTGACTAAGGCCAAGCCAGACAGACAGCCACACTTAAGTCGTGTTTGTTCCAAATTGCACCATGTTCCCTAAATACTTTTGACCAGATTGCTTATGCCCTTTGTAGGGGGGGGCAGCATCACATCTGTACTAGAAGCTCATTAAGGGGTCAAACAGGCAGGGAGGGACCATCAGTGGATTTACCAGGCAGCATGAATCCAGATTGAAAGCCAGAGAGGTGTTTCCAGATGTGCACCACCAACCAAATGATTTTATTGCAATATAATACAACATTTTGTCTTTGGAAGAATGGTCTCTTTAGGGATGATTTTTTTCCTGTACCTTCTGTCCTCTTTGCATACTTACCACATTGCTCAGTGGTATTTACTATGCTTTATTGTCCCCTTTGGAGACATTCAGAGAATGTATATTAAAAAAACGGAAAAATATTCACTGTTCAAATCAAGCAATATTGTCATGCAAAATTACTCTGCGGTTCTAAATGATAAACATAGCAATAAACCAGAATGTTTAGCCGTCAAAAGATAGTATTGATAGAGGTAACTGCAAGTGTATGTTCAATGGATGTGTACAACACTGTGCAGGGAACTGCAGTCTCAGTTCTTCATGCTTACAGGGCTCGATGTTCAAAGCATGTTGCTAGTGGCCTGGCATCCCACTTGATTTTGTTTCAGGCTGATTAAGAATGTGCTAAATAGATGACTGAGTCTCTATTCATGTTCCTTTTCCGGCCCGCAGGAAAATGCGGCATCAGCACATTTCCATTTTCATCCCATACAACCATCGTTCACACTGAGAATGGGAAAGAGGGAGGGATAGAACAAAGGGAAGAGTTGTGTTTTTGCAATGTTTACCTTCTTAAATTCAAATGCTCTTTTAATTTTGGAATTATATCATACCTTTTCAAAATGATGGAGGATAATTGTTGAGTAGGGACAGCTAGAATGTACAGTTTGGAACAGTAGCATCAATATGATAGGTCTCAGCTGTTTCTACTTTCCTGTGTTTGAATGTCTCCTCTGGCTGCAGATTTGCATGTGACTGTTGTTTTCTAACCCATGAAATGCAGATAGCGGAGAAAAAAACTAATTTGCAAACATAAACTTGACAGTAAATAATAGATACAAATGAATTGTGGCCTAGGGTGGGCCTGTGGTCTATGTCGCTGCCTCTTGTTAACATGCACTTCTGCAGTATGAATTTGAATCCGGCCCACTGATCCTTCAGGAAACACAGTCACTGAAAAAAAACATAAAAATGCCCCCAAATAATAAAATATCCCCAGAAAAATGAGTAAATTTGTCTCAGTTAAACAGCTATGTATTGTGGTATTGTTGAGTACCTTTGTGCCTTACTTGGTGGTGGATGAGGGAGGATGTTGCCCATTTCCAAAACATGGAAGTAACGATAGCCCTTCTTGCTCAGAACACACACTCTGCATGCAGTGTTGGTAATGTTTTTCCGGCCCAGGCCTGGAACCTTCCAAACCTTCCCCAGAGTCCAAAAGGAGGAAGAGAGGCTGCATGATACAGGATGGAGGGACGGGTGAATGCAGTAAGAAGAGCTGCTGAACGAAGCAGTCGCAGTGAAACAGAGGGGGGGAGTTGAGGGACTGAAGGACGGAGGCAGGGATGGAGGGAGGAGAGAAAAGAGTGAAGAGATAGGGACAAAGGACAGGCAGAAATGAGGAATCACTAGATATCTGCAGCACTATAGTGGATGAAAATAGAGTCTGAGGTAGAGGGTGAGAGAGACGTAGGGCAGGGATGGAGGGAGAAAATCACTGATGGATTCACGTAAGCTGCCAGGTTTTCTCCCACCCGAAGCAGAAGAATAACAGAATCTGTGCGAAGAATTTAATAAAATATTGGAATGTTACAGGGCTTGCTGATTGTTGTGAACCAGCCTTCTTCTGTGTGCATGGAAACCGACTGTTAGACAAAATGGAATAATTTGTAGTAACATGTCAACAATCCAGGACACCCAGCTTGCTCTATTCCATTGAGAATTAGTCTAAAGAAAACCCAGAGGAAGGATCTGGTCAGGTCAGGTTTTTGGAAAAGTGTCTATTCAGCTTTTAGCGGCAGCTACAGTGGTGGATGTTGAGGTACAGTCCGTTAATAGGTCCGGGCAGGTCTAAGACCAAATCAGTGTCAAAACCTCTTGAGGACCACTTCACATAAAATATCTTTCTGATTAAATGTTAGCAATTAACATATATTAAAGGCCTGTTATTGCTAGTGCTTTTTAAATTATCATTGTTATTTCAGTTATTATAAACTATTAGCAATGTGAAAATGTGTATTATTTTTAAATTAATTCATTTGCCAGGTGTAGTACCCCTGTGGACCAGGATGGGAAGCCTTGCCTGAGGTTGAATCAAAGCAGGACGGATGGATAAGCCTTTTTGGGAACGAGGGGGTATGCAGATCAGTCATTCAGAGATAGTGTGCATCCTTGGGTTAGATCTTGTTGTTATTAGTCCACGGATTGTAGCAAAGCCACAAAAATAGAATGAATGGAACAGACAACTCATTGAATGGAGTTTGTTCTATTAATAATATTTCTATGCATCTAATCAGATATGTTGAATTCAGGTAAATTACATTTGAAGATCTGGCTCCTGTTGTGCAGATACAGTTAGGTCCGGAAATATTTGGACACTGGCACAATTTTCATAATTTTGCCCCCACAATGGATTTGAAATGAAACAACCGAGATGCAATTGAAGTGCAGACTTTCAGCTTTCATTCAAGGGGTTGAACAAAAATATTGTATGAAACGTTTAGGAATTGCAACCACTGGCCCCTTATTGGCCCTTTATTTCTGGGGCTCAAATTTATTTGGACAAATTTACACAATCATAAATAAAATTTTCATTTTTAATACTTTGTCAAGACTCCTTTGCAGGCAATGACTACTTGAAGTCTGGAACACATGGACATCACCAAATGCTGGGTTTACTCCTTTGTGATGCTTTGCCAGGCCTTTACTGCAGCTGTCTTCAGTTGTTTGTTCGTGGGTCTTTCTTTTGCCTTCAGCAAGTTAAATGCATACTTGATTGGGTTGAGATCAAGTGACTGACACGGCCATTGCAGAATATTCCACTTCTTTGCCTTAAAAAACTCCTGGGTTACTTTGGCAGTATGTTTTGGGTTATTGTCCATCTATAAAGGAAAGTGCAGTCCAATCAACTTCGCTGAATCTGAGCAGACAATACAGCTTTTCCTTGAAAAGGAAAGTTTTGAGTGAGGAACAGAAATTAATTCATTTTAACCCTTCTGTTCCTTACTCAAAACCTTCCTTTTCGACTTTTTTGGAAAGGAAAGAAAAAGGTGCAGTGGTCTCTTAATTTTTTCCGGAGCTGTGTATCCCTATACACTTCAGAATTCATCCGGCTGCTTCTGTTCTTATCTCATATGACCAATAAACACTAGTGACCAGTGCCATTGCAAGCCATGCATGCCCATGCCATCACACTGCCTCCACTGTGTTTTACAGATGATGTGGTATGCTTTGGACCATGAGCCGTTCCAAGCCTTTTCTATACTTTTTTCTTCCCATCATTCTGGTACAGGTTGATCTTAGTTTCATATGTCCAAAGAATGCTGTTCCAGAACTGGGCTGGATTTTTTAGATGTTTTTTGGCCCAGTCTAATCTGGCCTTTCTATTCTTGTGGCTTATGAATGGTTTGCACCTTGTGGTGAACCCTCTGTATTTGCACTCATGAAGTCTTCTCTTTATGGTAGACTTGGATAATGATATGCCTACCTCCTGGAGAGTGTTCTTCACAAATAACAACGGAATAGCCCACACCACGTTATAATATATTATGAAGCTGTTAAAAAGGATGTATATATGCATACATTAGGGGTTTACAGTCCTTTGTATTCTATAACACCTCTCACTCATGCCTTTTAATCACTAATAGCCCATTGGTTCTGTTATTGAGTCAGTGATACTAACTAGCACTCTAACTGGCGCACTGCTTATGTCCAGGGACCTGGTCAAAAGGAGTGCCCTACGTAGGGAATAGGGTGTCGTTTTGGACAGAGACTGAGTCAGCACCAATTCAGCATGGCTGTTAAGGCATAATGAAAACACTGTTTATGACCGGTGCTTGTTACTTGTGGCAACACTGTAATCAAATACCGCATACTGTATGTCTTCCCACACAAATCTGACATGTGCCACATTCATTTGCTTTTCTGTCATTTAGCAGACACTTATCCATAGCGATTTACATACATTACATACAGATTAAGTATAACTTAGATAAAGGATGCCTTAGTATTGTGCAGCCCTTTGCTCAATGATTAAGGGTTGGGATATTTTTTTAATTGGTTTATTATTCAACACATAGCTGTAAGAAACCAAACAAAAATCTTCTTCAGTATATCTGACAACTGCTTCAGTTGGATTTCAATGCATGTATAGGGATGATCAGAGAAATATTCAAAATGTATTTGGATGAAATACGGAGCAGGACTTCAGCAGCTGACAGTTGTGTCCTACGAGGGGTCCAAACATTCCTGCTCTAAGTCTTTCACCTCTCCCTGGTGTTTACTTTTTCTACTAGGACCTACTCTGAATGTCTTTGCCCTGAGCCACGATATTCCTTCCTAGTCTTCATCCTGGAGAAGAGAAGCGCTTAGATTTCTCACCAGCCAGAGTTGGTCTTTTTAGCATTAGCGTTTAGCAGTAGGATTTATCCAATTCGATAACTTAAAGAGCACCTGGGTCGATACACTTTATTTGGATAGTCAAGACTACCATCTGTAGGTGCTCAACAGATATTTATAAAATAATAAATGCTTGTTAAGGTTAGGTTTAGAATAAGGGTTAGGGAAAGGTTAGGGTTATGGTTAGGCCTGGGTATAGGATGAAGTTTAAGGTTAGTGTTAGTACTTAGTTAATTTAAATATTTTGTTATTGTTTTAGCATATGCCCACCTGAACTCATTTTGGCATGGAACAAAAAGTTCACTGTATTGTTATTATATCATTATTTTATTAAATCATTGTTGCAGGGAAACACAAATGTTTGTCTATTCTACTTTTTTGTGAAATCTATGAAGTTTGTGTTTTTGTGTGTCCTGTGTGTATGTATGTGTGTGTGTGTGTGGGTGAGTAGTTGGATGTGTGTAGGTGCACATACACGTGTACTAATTCTGTATGTGTGTCTTTAGGGAGTTAATGCAAAGGTATTGTAAACTTTTCTCAAGCCACCAGGTTATCTGGGGTTAAGTAATTTTACCCATCTCATCTGTATTGACTGTCTGGGTAGATTAGATCAACCTCTGATTTGTAAAAGCTTAGCTTCATAGCAGCCTAAGCTTTCTGTGATCTGATGAGATGAATTAAAGCTTACATTGTGTGTGTGTGTGTGTGTGTGTGTGTGTGTGTGTGTGTGTGTGTGTGTGTCACCTTGAATCCTCCCCTGCTATTCATTCGAGAAGATTAGGTGATCGTGATGGTATTGTGCTCATTAGTTATATTACAGACTGGCAATATGATGACTTTCGGATTAGGCTTTTTAATCATACTCTAAGTCTGGTTGTGGTGCAGCTGTTTTTCTGCGGCATTGCTTGGTGTTATTCTGGGCTGTCTCCATGCAGTATTGAGGATACATAACAAATGTAATGAAACATTTGGAGAGAATTGGCTTTTTGGTAGGTTTTTTTCAGGATTTTGATGCTGAGAATCCACCTTCTTGGGTCACTGCCCACTCTGCTTTTGGCTGATTGTCATCCTTTTAGTGTGTTTTCCTTCATTCTTTAGGTAAAGGTTAATTTAGGATGTGGATAGCTCCAAATGTAAGTAAACATGTTTGGTCTATTGACTATTCCAGCATTTGGATTTGATTACATTTTAAATTATTGATATTGATGAACAATTTGGTCATTACAGCACAATTTAATCATAGTCCCCCATACACAATAAAGTGATCATGTTTAGTACTTGATTGCATGTTCTTTGCAAGCAATGCCTGTCTGAAGTTTGCAACCCACCAGATGTTGGGTACCTACCTTCCCTGGTGATGCCATGCCAGGCAAGTCATCTTTAGTGTCTGTTTTAGGGCCTTTCCCCCCATCAGTCTTGTATTTAGCATGTGATAGGCATGCTTAATTGAATTCAGATCGAGTGCTAGCTATGGCAGTGTGTTAGTGGTTATTGTCCTGCTGCATGTTAAAGCGTGGTATTCATTCATGGTATTTCATTGTATCTGAGCAGACATAAGGTTTCAGAATTCGTTTCAGGTTTCAGAATTCATCTTCTTGCTTCTGTCAGCATTTACAGAAAAGGTTTCAGTGGCAGCCAGTTTGTCATTGCTTTGTTTTGTTTTAAATGAATGTACCAGTTGATTTTGGCACACTTAATGTTTAGGCTATGTCTCTTTCTGATTCATCTGTTGCATAATGGCCAACTTGACTTGCATCAACAATTCTTTGGTTATGTTGTCAGATACCAGCAACAAACTCCAAATGTAAAAGCAATGCCTAGAATCAAGACTATACTACCAAACCAAACAAATCTACCTGTCACGGTTGTCGGAGGCAGGACACAAGCGCAGAGGCATGTAATTAAACGTCTCTTTAATCAAAAGACTGACTTGCATTCAATGCTCTCTCATGAACATAAACATAGAAACATAGCAACAGTCACATTAAACAATGACTGCCAAGAAACACCAGGGCGGGTGGAACTTAAATAGGGACTTACAAGGGGTTAACGAGACACAGGTGAAAGCAATACACCAATAAGACTAAACTGAACAAAGAAACAGAAAAACTAGAACAGAACATAGAAATGTGTTGTGACAGTGAGGTGACGGACAGCTCCGTCATCTCCCGCTTTTCCCGGTTTCCAGTTATTCACGAACTCACCCGGACTATTTCATTGTCTTGTCTCCAATCATCACGCACACCAGGTCCCAATTAGTCATCAGTATTTGTTTAAATGTTTCTCCTCTGCTCCCCTCATTTGTCGGTTATAGTTCCCTGTCTTCGTATGTTTTCCCCTCAGTGGTGAGTGTTACATTTTGCTGCTTAGCCAGCCTTTTGCTTTTCAATCAGTTTGTTTTTTTAAAATATCAACATCGAATGCCACTCTGCCTGCGCCTGGTTCCTCCTCTCCACCACAACACAACCCTGACATGTGTTCTGTTCATTGCCTAATAAGAAAATGTTGTGAAGCCAACTTTCCAAATACTTTTGGCACCCTAAAATTCAGTGACTGTGTACAAAACATACTGCAATTTCTAAAAGGTTAAATTGGATATGGAAGAGCACACTCATTAAATAATTTAAGTTCAAATTTCTGTAATACAGAGACCAAAAAAGAGTCAATGTGCAAATACATCTGGTTAAAACAAGTTATAGTCTACAAAAACAAACGATGATTGCCTGTGCTCAAAATAGACTACTCTAAATCAAAGTATCTTTCCTTATTCTACTATATGTTTAGTTTGGATGGTCCCAATAGCCTGTGTTTCTGCTTTATAAGTTAGGTTTTCCACTTGTTCAGTGCTAGAGTGTACCACAGCCTACATCTGAAAACACAATGTGGTGGGTAAGGGGTTAGGAAACTCCCTTGCTTCTGCCATGTCAGCCAACATGATTAATGAGACAACATTCTCAGGCATAATTTATCACCATATTATTTTTTTTTACGTGATAAGGGTACTTAAAAGGTGAAATACGCTTCACAGAGTTGTTTTAACTTCCAGCAGAAAAGACCTAGGCTGAATAATCTCCCATGCATCATATAGTTGAGCACGATTTAGGCATTTGGGATTGCTTTGTATTGCTTTTTGCATCCTCTTATTTATTCTGCTCATCTCTATATTGGCTAAACACAAACAATGAAAGTGTACCCCAATGTCAGCAGGTTTTGATGGAGAGGAAAATGGAAAAAAATAAATCCAGGTGTGTTTTAAAAGCAGCAAAATGTTGGTTTGTCAGTGTCCAAAAAGGCATTTCCCCATTTAGTACACTACTCTTCTCATTGACACTCATTGGGCTCTGGTCAATTTGAGATGCAATTATTGTCTCCAAACATGCTGAATAAGCTGCTGAAGGGGAAGAGAGGTGTGAAATAGAATGTTCAGCAGCAGTGAAAAGGACTGCTCTTCTCTGATTTTTTTCCTGCAGTGTGTTTTGGAAATTCACTGCTTACTTGATAGAGTCAAATATGAAAATCTGCTTTGTCCCATACAAAAAACATTAATCATCTACTGTACATGTGGATCCCTTGTAGCTCAGTTAGTAGAGCATAGCACCTACAATATCAGGGTATGGTTCTGATTCTCATAGTAGCAAGAAAATGTATTTTGTCTGCCGAATGTCGCATTTGTCTGCCGAATGTCTAAAATTAAGGCCAAACATTCAAGGGTTTGTAAACTTTTGATCATGGCCATTTGGGTGATTTCTGTTATCATTATGATCTAATAAGGAACCAAACAAATATGTGATAATAAATGTCTTCATATGATCACTATCCTTTAATTTCTTGCATGATCAGTCATATTTTCAAAATCAATGCCAAAATTTCACAATTTCTGCCAGGGTATGCAAACTTATGAGCACAAATGTGCGTGTGCGTGCATGTGTGTGCGTGTGTACATACAGCTCTGGAAAAAATTAAGAGACCACTGCAAAATTATCAGTTTCTCTTGTTTTACTATTCATAGGTATGTGTTTGAGTAAAATGAACATTTTTGTTTTATTCTATAAACTACTTACAACATTACTCCCAGTTTCCAATAAAAATATTGTCATTTAGAGTATTTATTTGTAGAAAATAACAACTGGTCAAAATAACCAAAAAAAGATGCATTGTTTTCAGACCTCAAATAATGCAAAGAAAACAAATTTAAATTCATTTTTCAACAACAAAATACTAATGTTATAACTTAGGAAGAGTTCAGAAATCAATATTTGGTGGAATAACCCTGATTTTTAATCACAACTTTCATGTGCCTTGGCATGCTCTCCACCAGTCTGTCACATTGCTGTTGGGTGACTTTATGCCACTCCTGGCACAAAAATTCAAGTAGCTCAGCTTTGTTTGATGGCTTGTGGCCATCCATCTTCCTCTTGATCAAATTCCAGAGGTTTTCAATGGGGTTCAGGTCTGGAGATTGGGCTGGCCATGACAGCCCAATCTCTTGATCTGGTGGTCCTCCATCCACACCTTGATTGACCTGGCTGTGTGGCATGGAGCATTGTCCTGCTGGAAAAAACAATTCTCAGAGTTGGGGAACATTGTCAGAGCAGAAAGAAGCAGGTGTTCTTCCAGGATAACCTTGTACTTGGCTTGATTCATGCGTCCTTCACAAAGACAAATCTGCGCGATTCCAGCCTTGCTGAAGCATACCCAGATCATCACCGATCCTCGACCAAATTTCACAATGGGTGCGAGACACTGTGGCTCGTAGGCCTCTCCAGGTCTCCGTCTAACCATTAGACGACCAGGTGTTGGGCAAAGCTGAAAATTTGACTCGTCAGAGAAGATGACCTTATTCCATTCCTCTACGGTCCAATCCTTATGGTCTTTTGCAAACTTCAGCCTGGCTCTTTTTTGCTTCTCATTGATGAAGGGCTTTTTTCTAGCTTTGCACGATTTCAGCCCTGCCCCGAGGAGCCTGTTTCAAACCGTCCTTGCCATCCGTGCACTTCACCCCAGCTGATGTTTCCATTCTTTTTGTAGGTCACTTGATGTCATCCTAAGGTTGTTGAGTGACATTCGAATGAGTTGACGGTCATCTCGGTCCATTGGACAGTCGTTTTCGCCCTCTGCCAGTCTGAAGCTTTGTTGTCCCCAATGTCTGTTGCTTGACCTTGTTCTTATGAACCGCTGTCTTTGAAACTTTCAGGATGGAAGCAAGCTGAAGCTCACTGTATCCCTCTGCCAGTAAAGCCAGAATTGAACCCTTCTTTTCCTCACTCAAAGCTCTTCTTTTCAACTCTTTTGTCATGCTGAATAGTTATTTTATATTCAAATTACCTTTGAGGTACTACTTGCTCTGTTTTTGCCGTCCAGCTGGTCCTATTGCAAGAGGATAGTGATGACTACAGCAGTGGTTTTTATACTTTTCTTTGTTAAATTAGATTTGGTTCAGGTAATCACCTAATCAGTGCCTCATTAAGTAAAATGAGGTGTGCCTGTGTTGGAATGTGGTGTACCCGTTTTTTTTAAAATGAGGTGTACCCGTTTTGGGTCAGAATAGACAAACACATTTGCTGGCTACAACATATATTAGTTACGTTATAGTAAGCCTTCACTTAAACTGCATATGGTTATATTGTGACTGTTTCTGGCATGGAAAAGTTTTTCAGTCTCGCTAGAAATTGCTAAATTCTTATCATTATTCCTAGGAAGTTAGTAGATACTAGTAAGCCTATTACTGGCTAATAAGCCGTTAAAACTGCCAGTGGCAAAAGCAATACAGTTCATAGACGCTATAGTGGAGGTAAACTTAATAAGAAACGTTAGTCAGTGTAACACAATCCTCAATGGAGTCTAGCAACTGCTGAAACGTGTAATGCCGTGGCGTAGTGGTTAAAGACAGTGCCTCTCATGTGGAAGACCTAAGTTCGAATCTATTGAGAGCAATAACATTTAATTATTTCTGGTAGATTCCTCAATTCTCTCACTTGATGAAAAAGTTAATTATCGTCACCTTTATTGATAGTTATTGTATAAATGTCATTCACGAATGAAAGAAAAAAGTACGTTGTTTTGCCATGAAAGAAAAAAATATGTTCTTATGCCATGAAATGAAATAGCTTTGGTAGACTCGCTAGCAATTGCTCAATTCTTATGACTATTCCAGTGAGTTAGTAGATACCGGTAAAGCTTATTACTGGCTAATACCCTGTTAAAACAGCTAGTGGCAAACGCCGTTATTTGTGGTGGAGGTAAACTTAGTAAGAAACGTTAGTCAGTTTAACTGTATCAATGTCATTCACGAATGGCCAATTAACTATTAAAATGGCCAGTGGCAAAAGAGGATTTGTTCAGGATAGAGGCAAGTGTAATGATTGCACACAGACTAGTTGGATGGAGGGATGGATCCAAGCGCAGAGCGCAGGACCCCTTTATTAGGGAGAGAAAAACGGCAGCGCAAAAGGAACAGGCTGTAGCGATGTCAAAGGGCAGGCAAATGGTTGGTAACAGGCGAAGCACGTAGGTAGGAGGCTGAAGCACAAGTGGGGAAATCCGGAGGGGCGGTCAGTAGGCAGGCAGAGGTCAGGATACCAAACAGACTTATATAGTACTCGGCTCAGACAATGGAACACTAGAGAATAGAAGGCTCAGTAGAGTTGCAAACACAAACAATACCTCA
>JACXGI010011512.1:0-17344 GCA_016801175.1 Esox masquinongy | reverse complement strand
AAATTCAGACATGGTTCATATACTGCGCCCATACATTGCCATTGATATATATCAGGGTTATGGCTTTTTTTTTTTTAAACAATCTCCTGTGACATCAATCCAGTAAATATATGAGTCTTAATATGTGTGTCCTATTCTGTATTCGGAGAAACCGCCTAGTCAGCAAGTATAGCATTAATGCATGAGAAATGAGCCAAGCCGCTACGAATTATAAGTCAGTCTGCCTTTATTAAGATGTAAATTCCAGGGAAATTTCAAAAATGAGGATGCTGTGAAGTTATTGTCAATTTCAGTTGAAGCTAAATTCGTAAATAACATTGTTTTTGTTTCACTTGCTTAATTTAGCTGCGTGATGGAACTACCTATTGTTGATGTGTACTGAGAGAGCTAAATTACCCTCAGTCAAGATTAGGAGGCTTCTCTGTCACGGTCTGGCACAGTTGGCATTAGTAATGTAAAACTGCACCGGACAATGTGGAGTCTGTAGTATAAGGAAGCTTAGATATACATGGCAAGTGTTGCTATGTTAGACCTTTCCCTCTCTCACCCTCCCTCTCTTTCTCTCTCTCTTTTCTCTTACAAATTTGCACTTAACACCTTCCTGCGGAAAGGCGTCTCATTCATCAACTCTGTTTGTCCCAGTGACAAGCGGACCGCTTCCTGAATATCAATATCAGCTAAGACAATGCGTCGCTCTGCTCAGCCAGTAACCTTCAGCTAAATGTCATTCTGCTTAATCCTATTTGAAAATTAAACATTGAAAACCTTTACCGTTTCTTTCCTGCATTCCTCCCCTACTCCCGCTCGCCCCCCCCCATCCTTCCGTTCCTCCGTCCCCCCTCGGTTCATTTTGCACATCTGTGACATTTGTAAATATTATGTTTTTCGTGTTCCCATTATTTGTTTATGGGGTTTCAAATCATAGCAATAAAGGAGAAAAAATGAAGTGATTGTATTTTTATTGAACTGTGTGGTGCAGTCCGACCTGCTGGCCTCCTTCATCTCTATTCCCCAGTCCCCCATCCTTTCTAACTCAGTGGTGTTAGTGCAGTGTCTTCTTCCAGCTATAGAGTTGTCATGAGGAGAGGCTGACTTAACCCCCCCCCCATCCTGTTGGCCTGTCTATCAGGTGACAGTCCACTGCCTTGGTGATAGAGAGTGCGAGACTGAATAAAAGAGGCAGTAAAGAAGCAGACATGTGCGAAGGGGCCCATGCATCAAATGCACATATTTACATAAACAAATCCTCCCCGTATAGACGGTAATTACCATGGTGACAGTCCTGGAGGAGAAGAGAAAGAGGGTGTCTGATTTGGCCAGATACACACAATGACTGAGGCAGAAACTCCATCAAAGGGCTGTGCGTGGAGGGGCCTGCTCCTCGGGCGTGCACGGGGCGTGTCACACGACGGTTGAAAATCTCCCGCTCGCACGTCTACAATAACTTTACCCTCTCTCCGTTCGCTGATACAGAGAACAGAGGTGTACAGAGACTGCAACGAAGATGCGGTAATTTACAGCTGGAAAGCGTTCCCTGTGGATGGGAAGACAGGACGGTTTGCGGCGGAGAGAATCCACCTATGGACGATATACCTACATTTGACCGACCGCCATCGAAGTTCATAGTTGACTGTCTGTTCACTATAACACCCACCCATCAAATCCTCTGCGCAGTGGGAGGTGGGTAAGTGGGAGGTGGAGGAGTGAAGATAGGGAGGACAGGAGGGAGGGAGAGGGAAGGGAGGGGCGACAAAGGAGGCGGTGATGGTGGAGGAGGAGTGAGGAGGATGGGTGAGGAAGGGCACTGAGAAAGAAAAATAAACTTTTCAGATCACCAGTGATCCCAGCTGCCTGTTAAGAGTTGGCCACTGTGTTGTGCTACTGTGCTGTCCACATCTAGTGGTTCAGAAGCTGGGAGAGCAGCCGTTGGTGATGGAGGTGAGTCACCAGTGTCTGAGCACTCCACATCAGTATTTCAACATCGTCTTTCTCATTTTCCACTGTGTTGATATTTCCCTAGAACGTCTTTTGGGAGCCCCCCCTCTCATGCTTGCGTGTAAAACATGGAGATCTATCGACAGGCTGGCAGTGAGAGCTCTGAATCTGACATACACACAGTGAAACACCGAGACACATTCCCATATTACTTCTTAGTGTAGCTAGATTTTCGGTTTATACTCTATGTCTGCCGGAGAGCACTCTGTGGTATGGGCATTGGGGTATTCTCCACTTCATCTCTGTGCTGAACCTGGCAGAATCTGAGGAAGAAGTGTGAGTGTGTGTGTGTGTGTGGGTGTGTATGTGAGTGTGTGAGTGTGAGTGTGTGAGCGTGAGTGTGTGTGTGTGCGTACCTGTTTCTTTGTCAGATGGAGCTCCAGCGTGTGTGTTCCAGAAGGGGTAGTAGTCTCTGGTAACTTGCTAAGCGCTGTGCATATCTGTATGTTTTCCAGGTGGGAGATGCAGGATGGTGCGGCTCTGGAAGATGAAGAGACGACTCTTGTGGAGGAGCTACAGAAAGCCTACTTCAACCGGAGCCCTGGATCCCGAGCCCCCCCTGGAGTCAGCCAGGCAGCCCCGGAAGAGCAGGATGCAGTGGCAAACATCATCAATTAAAACCACTGCATTCCATTCAATACACCTTCCTCCAAAAACTCCTTTGTGTTAAAATGAGAAACATTGTAAAGTGTTAGCGGGGTTGGAGAGCTAAAAGGAGAAGTGTGCATGTGTGCGTCCGTGTGTGTGTTTGTGTGTGTGTGTGTGTGTGCGCACAAATATGTTTGATTTCATATGGGTGTACCCAGAAACACTCTCCTTATTTAAGCTGCCTCAGTAGGATTTCTTGTCTTTGGTGCCCTTCCGCAGGGCAGGGTTTTGAATTGGAGTTGGTTTGGCGGAGAAGATCTGTTTACAGAGACTATGTGATCACTGAGGTTGTTGAATTGTCGAAGCAGCTTGTGTAAAGACATTGGTGTCAGCATATTTTCTCCTAGCTCCCACAAACTAACTTCAAAAACTCTGATTTAGAGGGAAGATATGTTATGATTGCAGAATGTCACCAGAATGTGTCCCAGCATGTAGCATCAGTCAGACATTGTGTACTGAGAGTAAAGTTTGTTATTTGTGATTTGTGAAACACCCAGCCCCCGAATTCCCCACCAGAGTTTCTGTATTTTCTTATTTTATGAGACGAGACAGAAAGTAGAATTAAACATGAAAACGAACAGGATCTATCTTTTCTTCATGCTTTTACCACATCACATACTATAAATTCCCAGCCAATACATTATCAACCAGGTATAGCCACAGTATGTTTCAACTATAACAGGAATAAACTATAACATGGACATGTTGCTGTTTTTGGTTGTTATAAATAGTTTCAATCAAATGTGTGATCCATAATATGGATACTATGATAATAAGCTACAAATAGAATAACAACAACAGCAAAATGCTGTCAAACTATTCATGTTTCATTTGAAACATTTTGCTGTACATTTAACATGAAAATATTATTTAAGCCACTAAGAGTTAAGAATTTAAGCCACAGAGGTTTTAAGGTTTACAAAGTTATGGGCTTCACTTTTGTAAGGACATAATTAAAGCTTTATTCAATTGAACATTAATTTTTTTAAACTAATTTTCATTGTTGACAAGTGATATGTTTTTTTATACAAAACACTAGTCAAATAGAAAGGCAGCAATCGAAATGAACAATAGTTGTTTTTTTAATGGACAATTGCACTAATGGGATTATGCCTGGATAACATGCTTCTCCGGGATGAGTCATTGATATCACATAACAAATTAGGTGAAACTGTAAACCTTTTTGAAACAGTAAATTGATCCTCACTTTTGAATGTATTTTTTTTAATTAGGATGAATACTGCTTAGTTGTGAAAACATTGTTGCAGGAATGAGCTAGGAAGCAGTGAGCGGCGGGAATAGGTTGTGAGCGAGGAAAAGTGTATCGCACCGACTGCTGCAACTCATTCTTCAATGGTAAAGCAACATGGAGCGGTCCCTTTAAATATTTCTTCCAGTCGGTTGTCTCGGTAACCCGGAAGCGTCCATATCAAAGCATCCTTCCTGTTATGTAAATTTGAAGAAAGCAAGGAATTCTAGCTTGATATTTATTTGGAAATTCGCCTGTAGTGATGGTATGTGATTCAAAAATACTAATTGTAAAATGAAGTAGTTATTCACGGTAACTTCTGCCATGCACACGTGTGAAACCAAAGCTTCTCATGTTAAAGTGGCTTCACGTGTGCACTTTTCCCTGGCTAGTTTAGCTCGCTAACGTTAATTTAGCCAGCTTGTGGTGCTTTCCTGGATGTCTTCGTTACATTACCTACACTTGTCCCGTTTTGCAAGTATTGTAGTACACGGTCAGCGATATAGCAGGTGTTTTAGGAACTAAAGTTAAATGATTTAGCTAGCTGCCATTGAAAGCGGCAAATTGTAGATTATGCAGACTTGCATGTGCAGTACTTGCGCATTCAGCGGTCTTGTTTATCTGCTAACGTCATTGTTTATCTTCCTGTTTCTTTAGCTAAGGAGCTACTGGACATGCATTTTAACTTTATTTTACATAACCTTAACTAACTAGCTCTTAACTTTACATTTTTGCTTTTTAAAATGCATGCAGTTTATTGGCAAGATATGTATAATTGTGAATAATTACGGTATATGCGCTACTAACTGGGCCCCACATTTTTTTTTTCTACCATACGTGCAGTGAGACACCAGAGCAGAAGATCCATGCATACTCGACCCTGTGCTTTTACATTGTTCATTTTGTGGATAATCATGGCCCACATTTCCGGCCAAGAGGACAAGGAGAAAACCACAGCACTGAAAGGTGAGCTAGTTGGACCTGCTTTTCCACTTTGTTGAATGCAGGTTTGTGCTTGGTTTGTAATACCTTGAACATAATCTGTATCGGCGCACACTCCCAGTTCATAATCCAGACCTGCTGATTGTATTGTCTTTGTCTGCAGAGAGGACGTCCATGGTTCAATCCATTTGAGTTCTATCACTTTTTGACAGGACCTTTTCTGATTTGAAGGGAACCTTCTCTAGCACCCTGCATCCAACTGCTAACTGGCATCTGAAGCTAATTAAGGTTGGTGCTGGTGGGTCCCTGTATGGGAGACCAGATGCTGCTGGAAGTGGTGTTGAAGGGCCAGTTGGAGGCCCTTTAGTTTAAATCCCACCCGAATTACCCAGGGCAGTGAACGGGAATTTTCCTTGTGACGGGTGCTGTTTCGGATGGGATGTTAAGCGGATGCTCTACAGATCCCGTGGCACTTATCATAAGGGTACTGGTGTCGACCCAGGAGTTCTGGTTCATTTTTTAATCTGGCCTTTGTTTCTTTTTTACAGACCATCAAAAGTAGCCAGTGTGTTGCTTGTCATGCTTCTTGTGTTCACTATTTAAGGATTACACTCTAAAATAAATAAGATCAGCAAGTGTATTGATGGGCACTTCTGGCTCAGGACAGCCCATGCATGCTGTGTGTGATTGCATCAACCTCTGTAACCTGCTAGAGTTCTTCAGACACTTTTCTGTGTGACGCCTTCAGTGGTTTTTCACTGCTAGACCTTTTATGTTGCGCTGAAACACAAAAATGTGAGACGTTACTGGCACGGATGAGATCCACTTGCCTGATGCATGTTGTTTAACTAGCCCCAAGACATTGGGTTATTGTGTATAGAATCCTCCATCTAATCATCCCCAGCTTCCAATTGGTTCAGTCATTCCCTCTCTTTCCCCAAGAAGAAAATAAATGGTCTAGTAGTATAGGTACTAAAATGTATGTTTTCTGTAAGATTTGTGTAGGCTCTGGATAAGGTGAGCTACTAAAATAAAATTAGTCATATTTTCTTAGTCCTTAGAATGTGACTTTTTGGACCTGCATGCTAAGACATTCAAGAGCTACATTACCTTCAAATGTTTTCAAACCCCCTCAGTACTGAATATGAAGAGAAAGTGGCATTCAAACTTTGCCGTGGCAATTCTTAATTAAAACAACTATCAAAAGTGTGTTAAAACCTGTATTTAAATCAAAAGACTAAGGGTATAGGCTAGGGTATAGACACTTTGCAGAAGTGCCGTCATATTTTGTTACGTTCTTTATTAAAGCAAAAATAAAATACATACAAATATAAGAAATGCTGATTGTTTTCACCATTCTCTACTGTAACATGTTGCTAACACGGATTCCTTTGTCCCTCCCTACATCTGGTCCAGACTTGTTGTCCAGGATCGACTTAGACGAACTCATGAAGAAGGACGAACCTCCACTTAATTTCCCCAAGACGCTTGAAGAGTTCCAGTACGCCTTCAATGAACGTAGGTCATGCAAATTCCTCTTTTGAAATCTGTAATTACCTCTAGATAGGAGCATCTGCTACAAGACTGCAGGGTAAACGCCTGGATGTCTGGGACTTGACTGTCCCCAACGATTCTGAAATTGGGTTGGGAACCATGGGTCTTGGTATGTACGTAAGGCTGATTAGTGGTCACGGTATTGGGCTAGTAACCAAGCGTTTGCACATCTGCAGTGATTTCCATGTCCTTGGAAATTCCTGTGAAGATCTTAGAGTTGTGCTCAATACAAATCAAACAAAGTACTGTGTGGGCCATTGTCTACGTCCCAAAATCTACATGTGGATGATTTTGTAATTACTACCCTCTGTTATCAAACGTGTTCCTTTCTACACATTTGGTTAGGTGATGAGCTGTCTTAAAACACACACTGCCGAAGTGGTTAAGACGCTCAACTTTAAACATGGTTTCTTTGTTAGAAAAAAAAACGGTCTATTATCTCAGCATTGAAATTACATTGAAAAAACAGCAGTTATCAGATGAGCTCACAAGACTTGCCAGTACTAGAGATACCATGGGCTTCTTCACAGTTGGGTCAAACTGCTTTCTACTACCATACCCCACTCATGGAATGCCTTGCTTACTAACCTTAAGTTAGACGTCTTGGTGCCTATAAGGCAATTCAAATGTTTGAAATATGACTTTTGTGAAACATGATTGCATTTTTTAAATGTGTGTGCTTCATATTTCTGTTTCTAAATGTTTTCTCTCTAAATATTTTTTTAACAATGCCTAACTTTGAAAGATATCTGGGTCTCAGCTGTAACTTCCCTTCATAAGTAAAATAAAAAATAAAAATGTGTATAAATTTATAAATAAAATCCAACACAAGACTATAGCAACAATCAGAGCAGTGTTTTATCTGTTGTTTTCCATACCTGTTTGGAATTAATTTGAGGGCAGGTGTGAACACGCTTGAAACCTTCTCGGACAATTAAATGGTTTCCTGTTGCTAGCAAATTCAAACGGAGATAAGAAACAACAACATGATAATGTTTATCTGAAACATGTCCACTTATTATGTCTATTTATTTGGTGTTGTTTTTGGGTCATTGTCCCGGAGTCATACAAAAGAACGTTTTTTTGTCTCCTACACGTGAACATGCACCGGTACATGATTGTATGGACTGACAATGTGTTCTGATTCACGTATACATGTTATGTATGGAGTGTCTGTGCTGATAATGTGTTCTGATTCACGTATACATGTTATCTATGGAGTGTCTGTGCTAATAACGTGTTCTGATTCACGTATACATGTTATGTATAGAGTGTCTGTGCTGATAACGTGTTCTGATTCACATATACATGTTATGTATGATGTGTCTGTGCTAATAACGTGTTCTGATTCACGTATGCATGTTATGTATGGTTTGTCTGTGCTGATAATGTGTTCTGATTCACATATACATGTTATGTATAGAGTGTCTGTGCTAATAATGTGTTCTGATTCACGTATACATGTTATGTGTGGTGTGTCTGTGCTAATAACGTGTTCTGATTTACGTATGCATGTTATGTATGGTGTGTCTGTGCTGATAACGTGTTCTGATTCACATATACATGTTATGTATGGAGTGTCTGTGCTAATAACGTGTTCTGATTCACGTATACATGTTATGTATGGAGTGTCTGTACTGATAACGTGTTCTGGTGCATGTATTTATATATACCACCCTGTTTCCAAAACCGTTGGGACGCTGCGTAAAATGCAAATAAAGACAGAATGCAATGATGTGCACATCATTTATCCCTTTATTTAATTGAAAATTGTACAAAGACAACATATCAAATGGTGAAACTGAGAAATGTCATTGTTTTTGGAAAAATGCATGCCCATTTTGAATTTGATGCCAGCAGCACGTTTCAAAAAAGTTGGGACAGGGGCATGTTTACCAATGTGTTGCATCACCTCTTCTTTTAACAACACTCTGTAAGCGTTTGGGAACTGAGGAGACCAACTGCTATCATTTTGAAAGTGAAACGTATTCTCTTTCTTGGTTGATATAGGATTGCAGCTGCTCAACAGTCCGGGGTCTCCTTTGTGGTGTTTTTAGTTCCATACTGCGCCAAATGTTTACAATGGGTGACAGCTATGGACTGCAGGCAGGCCATTTTGCACCCTGACTCTTTTACTACGGAGCCATGCTGTTCTAATACGTGCAGAATGTGGGTTGGCATTGTCTTGCTGAAATAAGCAAGGCCTTCCCTGAAAAAGACATTGTCTGGATGGCTGCATATGTTGCTCCAAAACCTGTATATATTGTTCAGCATTAATGGTGCTTTCACAGATGTGCAAGTCACCCAATGCCATGTGCACTAATGCACCCCCATACCATCACGGATGCTGGCTTTTGAACTGTGCGCTGATAAGATGCCGGATGGTCCCTCTCTTTAGTCCGGAGGACACGGCATCCATGATTCCTAAAAATGATTTCAAATTTTGATTCGTCAGACCATAATTGAGTTTTCCACTTTGCTTCAGTCCATCTTAAATGAGCTCAGGCTCAGAGAAGGCGATGGTGGTTCTAGATCTTGTTTATGTATGGTTTCTTCTTTGCATGGTAGAGTTTTAACATTAGTTTGTGGATGCAGCGAAGTAGTGTGTTCACAGACAATGGTTTTTAGAGGTGTTCCTGAGCCCATGCAGTGATTTCCACTACAGAATCGTGTCTGTTTTTAATGCAGTGCCGTCTAAGGGCCAGAAGATCACGGCCATCTAATATTGGTTTTCGGCCTTGTCCCTTGCATACAGAGATTTCTCTGGATTCTCTGAATCTTTGATATTATGTACTGTAGATGATGAGATCCCCAAACTCTTTGCAATTCTGCGTTGAGAAACATTATTCTTAATTTGTAGCACTATTTGCACACGTAGTCTTTCAGAGTGGTGAACCCCCCCATGTCTCAGGTTCATCTTTTGATATGTTGTCTTAGTACTATATTCTATTGAATATACAGTTTAAATTATTTGCCCATTATTGCATTCGGTTTTTATTTACATTTCACGGAGCGTCCCAACCTTTGTGGAAACAGGGTTGTATATCTAGAGTCTGTTGGTTTTTGTGACATCAACTCCCAAATGTTAGTCTACCTGAATGGAAGTGCTGGTAATACTCCCCTATGGTTAAGTTTCGGATTAGGGTTAAGGTTAGACAACAATAATGGTTAAGATTAGGTAATGCTTCTAGGGTGGCTCAAAATAATATGGTGCATTTCCATATTATTTTGAGTTTGCACTTTAATGCAAACTCTGTAGCATTAAAGTGAAGCGTTTCAAACTTCTGTTTTGGCATATGGCAACACATGCACGACAACATCGGAAATAACTTTCACTCCGAAAAGTATTTACAACCAGCGTCAGAGACACTGTTTGGGGTTCTTCCATCCCAGATGGAGTCCGGGTGTGTTTGGTTTTTAATATTCCCCCGGTGGTCTCTCTCCCTCTCGCTTTGCTCTCCCGCCCCTCTGCGCCTTCCCCTCGCTCCCTATTCCTCTCCGTGTGACAGTCTCTGCATGCTGGCTGTGTGGCTGTCCTGAGGAGGACATGTTGTGTACTCTTCAGCCTGTCAGTAACTTACTCAGCCTTGCACTCAATCTGACGGAGGATTTGCATAACCTTGCTTCTCCTCCGAACAGGCCCGGTCTGCCACGGCTGAGGAACCTACCTGGGTGTCTCGCTCTCCCTCTTCCAGAATATCATTTCTATTCAAACTAAGGGGCCCCCGGCTTTGTGTGGAGGAGGCTCAGTGCTGCCGTGACCGCAGGGCATTTTTCCCAACACCCTGGTTTGCCTGTGTCTAAGTGGTGTAAATATTTAAGAGGCTGTGTACAATTGATACAGGTATCTTAATTATAAAGATGATGGCTTCATCGCGGTAGCCCTCCGGTTTTTCATTACTGGAAATCCAAGGTTATCTACACCTAATTAAGCTCCAGAATTGAGAACTGCATGCTAATTACGCTAGAAAAAGGAGAGAAAAGTTGAGGAAACTTATTCCTCCGAGAGTCCGTGTTGTGGAGGCGATGGTGCTGAACTCTCTCTCTTTCTCAAATGCACATACTGTAGGGTTTCATTAGGTTGTAGTATTCATTCTGTTAGGCGCTGCTGTTTAGTGCATCTCTTTTGTCCCCATCGTCAGTGCATAATTGGTTTCTTCAAGGTACTTTTGTACCGGCTCCTTTTCAGAGCGATAGTCCCATGTCTCCCTCTCCCTCCACGCCCATCTCATGGGCACAAGCCTGCTATTAGGGCTACATGTTGATGAACAGGCTTCCAGTGCTACACGTTGTCTAGCAGCTAATGATTAAAGCAACATTTTGTAATGCCGGGTTGGTAAGCAGTGTGAGATTTATCACATGATAACAGGGTGTAAAGTGGTGTAATTTAAGGGAGATGGAAAATGCTTATGCAATCTTCAAAAGATGGATTTTTTTTTGTCAGGATTTGGGAGATAATTGCGAAAGTATGAGACCCTCCGGCTATTTGGGTTAAGTGTGTATACTTTCAGTATTTTAGCGTTATGTGTTTTGCAGTCGTAGAGGTCACAATTAAATTTAACAGTGTTTTGTGCTTCGTTATGTTGCAGTGTCAACCGAAGGATAGATGGCCTCATTGTTAAACGCTGCATTTGGAGGCATTAAACAGACATGGAAAATTGTTTAGCTTGAAAAAGATGCTCACAGTGTTGAATTGCTCTTCCTTATCACATTAGACTATTCTCTGCTTGTTACCCTTTTAGCCTGGCTTTTATTGTAAAAGGAACTCAGACTCTCTAATAATCGCTGGTGTTAAAAAGTTCTCTCCCGGAAAATCGAGGACTACTTTTTTACCCATTACACTTGGGTAAAAAAGTAGTACACTTATATTACACTTTGGTCCTTGCAAATTTCCGAGTGTTTCTAGTCCATCCTATGTGCTTGCGTGTTCAGGAACACACACACACACACACAGAGCAACGGGTTGCTCCCCGCCGGCTAGGCCTGGCGGACGGCTGTTGGCGAGGCCATTTGTGTGGGAAGTGACCATGGTCAGTGAGAGTGAAGACTGAATGGCCGCCACCCAAAGCCCAGCCTACAAGGCAGTGTGGGGGGGGGGGGCGCGTGATGGTCCCGCCAACCCCAACCCACATCCCTTTGACGCCTCCCTCCTGCCCCGCCACGCACAGGCCCTCTCCTTCCTCCCATCTCAGTTTGGTTGGGCTGCTGAGGCATGCAAAGGGGTGGGGGTGAGAATAAGACATTTAGAGGGAGAAAGAGGCTTAGAGGGAGAAAGAAGGTTAGCAAGAGAAGGAAAGAGAGGAAGAAGGGAAGAGAGAGACAGAAAGGGATAGCGAGAGAGAGAGATGGAAAGAAAGACAGAGAGAGAGAGGGAGAAGGGAAGAGGGAGAGTTTACGCCACACCAGCTGTCTGAGCCTGGGCTGCCAGACATCCCAGAAGGCCGTTGGAGTCGTGACTGGAAGAGTGCTCCGCGTCCACGGGCCTTGTACCTGCCAGATGGGGGGACGGCAGCCAAACGCTTTTAATTGCATGAAGGGAGAGAGGCGCAGGAAAGCAGGGTCTCATTCTGAACTGAAGGTCATAGCTAGTTTGCTTCTTTTGACAGGCGGAACTACTTCAGCATGCCCAGACGGAGGTAGAAACCTAACAAGCAGCACGTTTTTTTTTTTTTCTTCTACCGCTATTTTCCTCCTCACACCATCATTAGCTTTCCTGCCATAATTAAGCGCCCGTCATTTTAAACAGCGTTTAGATTTCTCTTCCTTTGGGGAGCTGAAGCATTAGTCCACTGTGATCCATTCTGACTCGGATTATTCTCTATTTCCCAGTAAAATGTTAACACTTGATTCGGTCAATTCCATTTTAATTGATATTCAACCCTTGTATCGTAAACTGTTATTTTCTTGGGTGTGTTCTTCACATTTCAAATTGTTTGTCACCTGAAAAAATAATAGACTTTGATAGCAATCTAAAATAATGACACAATAAAGCATTTAATATGGATAGGTAAACAGTGTGTTCACAATTCATGAATCATTAATTCATTAATATGATGTTTATTATACATTGCTATTAACCATTTACTAACTATTAGTTTAGTGTTTTTGCTTGGCCTCATCCAAATGTGGCTATTTATTATTCATAGGTCCTTCATAAATGTTTTCAGTCAGTAGTGTAATTTGTAATGAAAAGATGGAAATTGCTGTTGATGGACATTCCAGCACTACTTGATGGTTGTTAACGGTGTATTCCAGGATTTTGGACCACTGGTTGTAAAAGTGGCGCTGTGGAGCCAAGCCAAGTCCCCCATCATTGTGTTCTGTATCATGTATTAGGGGTGTGTACTGGAATTTTTTTTATTATGCAAATGTAACATTTAAC
This sequence comes from Esox masquinongy, assembly GCA_016801175.1. NCBI lineage: Eukaryota > Metazoa > Chordata > Actinopteri > Esociformes > Esocidae > Esox > Esox masquinongy. The sequence goes on along the minus strand of JACXGI010011512.1, from coordinate 4,574 downwards.
CTTCAAATAGTTTATTCAGATAATGTTTTAAAACGTTTACAGATATGTTTTTAACCTGAGAACTTCTACGTAACATGCAAAGGAGTGGGTGTCTTTCTGTATCACTGGTTCTGTGGCAGTTTATGTGATAAAGGGGCTAGCGCTCAGCTGGACGACAGAGAAAGAGAGAAGCAGTCGACAAACTCGGCTACAGCATTTGAAGCCATTATGTATCAGTTCAGAACAGTACCTTTTTTGGATGGAGAAGCTAGTAAGATAATCTAGCTGACTATATGCTTACTTCCCAACACTTCACCGCCAGTAACTTTCATTGGTAACTCTCAGTTCTGTAAATGTATTCCATATTCCTTTGAATTGAACTACACTGCTCAAAAAAATTGAGGGAACACAATCATCACAGTATAACACAGTATAACAAGTCAATTAAACTTCAGGGTTATCAATCTGTCCAGGTAGGAAGCATAAGCGATTGTGAATCAGTGTTACCTGTTTTGGTGCAAATGAAAGTGACAACAGGTGCACTGGAGAGGCAACAGCAAGACAACCCCCAAAAAGGGAATGGTTTTGCAGGTGGTGGCCACAGACAGTTGCTCTCTCCTTATCCTTCCTGACTGATTCTCCTCTAGTTTTGCATTTTGCTAGTGTCCTTACTGGTAGCATGAAGCCGTCCCTGCAGCCCATTCAGTTTGCACAGGTAGTCCTGCTCCTCCAGGATGGCATACGCTGCAAGGTTTGCTGTGTCTCCCAGTACAGTCTCAAGAGCATGTAGGAGATACCTGAAGAAGGGCCGTTACCCAAGGAGAGCTGGGCAGGGCCATAGAAGGGCATCAACCCAGCAGCAGGACCGGTATCTGCTCCGTAGTGTGTGGAGAAATAGGAGGAGCACTGCCAGAGCCCTACAACATGACCTCCAGTGGGCTACTGGTATGCATGTTTCTGACCAAACTGTCAGAAACAGACTCAATGAGGGTGGCATGAGGGCCCGACGTCCTCCAGTGGGACCTGTGCTCACAGCCCAGCTCCATGGAGCTCAATTGGCATTCCCCAGAGAACACCAGAATTGTCAGGTCCGCCTTTGGCGCCCCATTCACTTCACAGATGAGAGCAGGCTCACACTGCGCAAATGTGACAGACGTGAGAGAGTCTGGAGTCGCCGTGGTGAACGTTATGCTGCCTGCAACATCATCCAGCATGACTGGTTTGGCAGTGGGTCAGTGATGGTCTGGGGAGACATCCTTGGAGGGTCGCACAGTCCTCCAGGTGCTAACCGACTCTACCCTGACTGCTGTTTTGTACCGGGATGAAATCCTCAGACTTTACTCTGGTGCAGTGGGCCCTGGGTTCTTCCTGGTGCTGTACAACGCCCGGCCTCATGTGGCCAAAGTGTGTAGGCAGTACTTGGATGATGAATGCATTGATGCCATTGACTGGCCCTCACGTTCCCCAGACCGGAATCCAATTGAGAACCTCTAGGACATTGTGTCGGTGTGTCCGACGCCACCAAGTAGTGCCACAGACTGTCCAGGAGCTCAATGATGCCCTGATCCAGGTCTGGGAGGAGATCCCCCAGGTCACCATCCGCCGTCTCATCAGGAGCATGCCCAGACGTTGTCGGGAGTGCATACAGACATGTGGGGGCCTACACACTACTGAGTCACATTATGAGTTGCCATGATGAAATTGGAACAGCCTGTGATTACAATTGTTGATTTTGATTGAGGTTGAAATGCAGCCCTCAATCGGTTAGTGATCTTGATTTCCATTGACCGTGGTTATGTCATTTTGTTCTCAATGAATTACACAATATACAGTAAAAATTTTAATCTTTAATATATTTCTTTTAAGACCCGATGTGTAATTTCAGTGTTCCCTTAATTTTTTTGGAGCAGTGTAGTTTGATTGAGCACATAAACAAAAAACATGGGTGAAGGAGCGCATGTCATGTAAAAGAACTTAGATATTTTGTATGAAAAAAATGTCAAGGTATATTAAAAATCCTAGAAAGGAATTTTGCTTTTATCTAGAAAAAGCATTTTCAGGCCTACTTGCAAAAATGAATGCTCACACAAGCATTTGAAAACTCACTTCATTTTGAATATTCAAATAACTATGGCCATCCCTATCAGCTATGTGCCAATGTGGGCCTCATGTCTTAAAAACCACTCACTTTGAAACGTGGAATTCCGTAGCTTAGTATGATAGTGATTCTTACTGTTTATGCGCATATGAACAACATGTTACACATCCAGCACAAAATGGGAGGTTTGAAAGGGTCTTTACAGTCTCAAAATAACTCAACACTTTTCTAAATGAGCAGATAATATGCAGATGGATAATACAGGATGTTAAAAGATTTCTGAGACTTGTGTTTACAAAAACTGTTGTAAGAACTTGAGGAGTTATGTCAATGTTTGCAGATGATGTCAACCTTGTGAACGCAAAGGATATGTACTGTTTACTGCTCCATTTTACCTGCTTTATTACATGATTTTAGTATGAGTTTTTTTCAGGCCCTAGCAAAGCAATAGAAGCTGAATTAATTCCATATTGCGCCCCCTGGAAAGGGTTTTCATCACTCCCACTGAGTATATTAGTCCTGCATTAACATGGATTCGTTCTATCTCTCTTTTTGCTTCCCACTGTCCACCTGTGTCTTTATCACCTCTCTTTTTTTCTCTGTCTCTTCATTTCTCCGTCATCAGAGGGCCAGTTGAGGCACACCAAGACTGGGGAACCGTTTGTTTTCAACGCCCGGGAGGATCTCCACAGGTGGAACCAGAAACGATATGAGGCGCTAGGAGAGGTACGTACTGTTACGGCTCCCCACCTTCACCGCCTCTGAGGGCTTGGTTTTGCTGGACCCAAACGTTAACGTTATCTATGTAAGATTTTCTGCCTCTGGTTGACACTCCATGCTTCATGGTCTTTCGCATACTTGCAGTCTTTTTTGTTTATTGCCTTTCCATTAAAAAAAAGCTTTTTAGTTGTAACTTTCCCTACATTTCTGATAAAACTTCCTCTCACGGTCAAATCATGTTCTTTGGTGCTAGCAGACTTCCTGAATGCAAGCACTTCACTAGATTTCCATCTTGCATATTGGATGCAGAAGAGTTTAATGACCCTGTAATTTTACTTGGTCCTTGGGAAACCCACAGATGTGTTTCCAGTGGGGAATGTGCCAGTGTCCCATGTTCTACAATGATGCTATGATAATGAGTGGATGCTGTGATGAAAACATACATGTGAAGTTGAGCGTAATGCTTCAGAGTATCAGTCAAGTTAATTTTCTTCTCCAAACGGCGGACGCACGTACTAAACTTCTTTTGCACCGTCATGGCACTGAGCCCTTCAACTTGTTGACAGTATCATATTGGTTGTAGCTTAGTCACTCTATTATGAGGTGATTAACTTGTTCTGGTAATACATAGACAAGCCATACTTCCTTACTGTTTACTGTTTAATGTTACAAGAAGTTTGATCCAAATTGGATGCTGTGTATATAATATCTATATTTGTTGATTGTTCTTTTTATCCTATGAATTAAAATTGAGAACTTGGGGCACAATTTCTCAGATCAAATAAAATATAAATAGAACAATGTTGCTGTAATGCTAATCACATTCGGAGAGGGTCCCCACCACCACCATATTAAGGCCTGCCATACATTCTTTCTTTGATCACCAGGACCTACCATATGTTCTGTTTGTGATCACCAGGACCTACCATACATCCTGTCTGTGATCACCAGGACCTACTGTGCATTCTGTCTGTGATCACCAGCATCTACTGTGCATTTGGTCTGTGATCACCAGGACCTACCGTACATTCTGCATGTGATCACCAGGACCTACTGTTCATTCTGTCTGTGATCACCAGCACCTACTGTACATTAGGTCTGTGGTCACCAGGGCTTAGTGTAAATTATTTCTGTGATCACCAGGACCTACTGCTCTTTCTGTCTGTGATCACCAAGGCCTGCTGTACATTATGTCCTCATTATTACTGTTGTACTGCTCCTTTGCCAAAGAAAGTTAATTAAAACATGACAAAGTAGGAAATGAATGTTACCCTAATTTTGAATATGTAATTGAGAGGAATGAAGCTTCTTTCAGGGGATTCAGAGTGTGCACACAGGCACAGTACATTAGCCCAGTGTGTTCAGTCACATTCTGAGAACATCTTATGTTACAGTGGCTGTTCTTTTAGTTGTCTTCTAAGGACCTTTGCACTGTGTGTCTGTTTGTCTGGAATGTGTCAGAGGGTTGTGTGTTTGTGGCCAAAGACTGGTGGATCCTTCCTTGGCAGTGATGCCGTGACATGCGTGTGTGTGTGTGTGCGTGCGTGCGTGCGTGTGTGTGTGGTGTGTGTGTGAGAGAGAGTGTGTGATCAGGCTTGATTTGCCCTGATTTCTAACTGACTCAGCAGGCGTGCTGTTTACACCTTTACGCTCAAAGGACCATGATCCCTCCAGGCCCTTGCCAATGTCACAGCTCTAGCAGACGTGTGTGTGTGTGTGTGTGTGTGTGTGTGTGTGTGTGTGTGTGTGTGTGTGTGTGTGTGTGTGTGTGTGTGTG
>JACXGI010011511.1:0-17342 GCA_016801175.1 Esox masquinongy | reverse complement strand
CACAGGGGTGTGTAGACTTTTTATATCCACTGTATGTAGTTATTCTGTATTTCTCAACATATTACAAAGCTATTCCGATGTATATTGTACTTGTTCCAGGGTGTCAAAGGACTGTGGTCTTTTTTCCTCCGTCACACCCCTCCCTTCTCCCTCTCTCTTCCACTCACTCCAGGACCATCCAAGCTTAAAACAAATCAAAGCTTTTGACAAGCCAAAATGGCTGAAGCTTTTTTCTACCACAGTATAAATGAGATAGAAAGTCCCCCAAGGAATTTTCTCCCAGAAATAGATTGCATGGCCAATTTGCCAATACACTCACACAAGGAATTTCCAAAGAACCAGCCAGTTACATGCATGAACAAATTCAGAGCACTAGCGTTTGTATTGCAGCTTTCATCCTCACTTCCTGTGCATTTGTCTTTTTGAGTGTGTGTTTGTGTGTGTTTGTCTGTGATGGTGACCTCCCGGGCTCTTAACACCATCGACAGCATTTTTTAAGCTGGGTTGAGTTTTCTGCTGTAAATTCCTCTAACATGTTTCCTTTGGAGCCCAGCACTCCACGTAGTATGACAAAACAAGGACACACCAGAACACTAAAACATTCCACTTAAATTCTGCTTCCACCACATAAAATGCAGTCAAATGGAACATTCCCTCCAACAAATCAGATCATCATTAAATACTGTGTGAAAAGTGGTGTAAAGAGAGCACAAGCTCACAGACTTACACCAGCAAACCAGTCAGTCAATGGCAGTTGTTTCTTGTGGGACACAAGAACATCGATCTACTTCAACATTTAATATTATCAGCCCCCATTGTGGATGACATGTAAAAACAAAAACCTTTCTTGGAGTGCTTACAGGAAAACAGAAACCGCAGTGGAAACACGCTAAATGTCCACATGATAATAACCCATCCCCCATCCAACACCCATTACATCCTTATGGCAGTGACATGAAAAGCTGTTATTATAACATGTAGCATTAAGACTGGCTAGGCTCCGACTCAGGCTTACCCAGACCTGTGTCTAAACCATTATAACCGTATTGGTTTTAAGGAGTACACCTGTCAAAATCCTTTAGAAATCTAAATGTTTATTGTAATGAAGAACAATTTTGGAAAGACAGGGAAGAGCCTGTGTGCTACGTGTAGGTTCAGTGTTTTAGAGACCACCCTAGGCAACAGGATTTAGTTTCTTTAACTTCCATTCGGCTCCCTGTGCTTCATGTGCTATGTCTTCGGCAATGACAAGTTGTGTTAAAGAATGGAGGGCTTGCTACAGAGGATGGTGCTCTGACTAGACTTCATCTGCATTCATGCTGAATTATTGATGAGAGATTCGTCACAGTTCTTCACTGGTAAAATATTAACCATGAAATCATCAGATCTAGCATCCCTGAGCTATTCAAACACTCTTTTTGGATTTAGTCCATTAATCAACTGAATCAGTATGCTGGAACTGGTTGTTATTTGAGCGTACTGTTCTAAATCATGCCCTAGGATCTAGAGAGTGTCTGGTGAAGTCAACATTAAGTGCAGCAATTCTCAACTCAACAGGGGATAATTCTTTTATCGCTAGTAGTAAATTCACAAATGGAAACATGTGGCGGCTCAGTTTTTTTAATCTTTCAATTTAAACTTTATTTATCCAGTTAACTGCAATGAAAAATCACATTTTGCTAGAGACAGTTGTTCCAGGCAGCTGCCGAGTTAGCAATATTAAAGCCAGCAATATTACAAACAACCCCTAACACCACATTTCTGTCTTTAATAGTTAATCTCTGTATTTAATGTTGAGTAACGGTCTGTCAGTGAAAAAACAGCAGCTCACTGTTCGTCACAAATGAGCACATGCTCCCTTGAGGCTGGCTCTGGACTGACAAGTCTCCCTTTACATCCTGGTTAACAACTCCGAGGACGAAGCCCCAGCTACCCTGTATATGTTCTATAAAGGAAACATTGGGTGTGTTAGAACCTACCCAGGGTGTCTATGGAGCTTTTTGGTCTCACAGTAAAAGACCAGAGGACTTTTGCAGCTCAAAGTAATCCACAGTATTAATCTATTTCCAACTATCATTTCTAACAGAATGTTAAGTTCTTGCTCAAAATAAAATTAAATGGGTAGTCTTCAAAAAAAAAGCTTCTTAGAAAAAAAGCTACCTTGATTTTTTTTTTCTTATTCATGACTCATCTTGCTCTGGGCCTGAAGCAGAGCGACCTGGTCAGTTGTTCGGCGTCACCCAATCCACATTGAGCTACATCATATCTTTCTGGGACAACTTTCAGAGTCTGGATGTCTCCGGACAGCTTTAGAGCCAAACTGACCCCTAAATTTAAGGGCTGCCCTGACACCCAGGTTCCGGTTAACTTCAGAGAGCTTCACTGCCACACTGTTCTCCTATCACAGAGCCCATTCTATTCCTAAAGCTGTAATTTAACCTTCAGAACCAATAGTGACCGTCTACAGCCTTCCTTTAAATTACTGTAGGGGCCACAGATGGCCATTTTTCTATAAAGGGGCATCATGTTACATTTATGCTTTGTAATATAAGACTATGTCCTTATAAATCTGCAGTAATAGTGGAATGATAGTGTTTCATTTGCCAGAATTTTTTTTGGCTGCATAAAAAAGCACATCCTAATATACAGAATTTTTATTGGTCAACAGAAGATGCAATAGCTTCTTTTGTCAGATGGAAAAGTGGCACGCTCCCTTCCTTTAATTGGTGTTGCTAAGACACACAGTGATCTTTCCTCAAACTAGCAATAGCAATAGCATAGGGGATCATTGTGTGATCTAAATTCCTTACAAATGTTTTTAAATAGCCCCAAATATATTTTTTACAGCTTTCCTTAAGTTGTTTGAAAGAAAATGAAAATATATTGAGTGGAGGGGAGAGTTGGACTGAATGCTCTGTTGCAGTAAAGGTGAGAGTAAATTCAGGATATCCCCTTTAACAGTACGATAAAAATAAGAATATGTACAGTATACATTTTTAAAAACCTTTGTTTCCATGTGTCATGCTATTATTATTACAGTACTTTATTTGAATATCATATAACCAATGCTATGTTGTCTTGTCAGTAACTGTTCCATACCCTGTCATCTGTTTGATTTTTTATGTTGTCCCCAGGAAGAGTAGCCACTGCTTGTCCAATAGCTGAAGGGGATCCTAATAAACAAATATAGATGTATCAGTGGAAAATAGGAGGAAGCCTGCCCTGTGTCTACATCAAACATACCATAATATCTTCCTCTGGCTGAGGAGAATCACATGCACTGCAATGACCCCTAAACAAAGATAAAATTGAACAAAATATCTTTAATAGATATAAACATTTTTACACATCACAGCTCAAAGGGAACATCATCACATGCCGTAAAACATGTCAAGAATGAAGGTGCAAATTATGATGAGCATGAGGATCATTTGATATATACAGGTTGTACAGTATAAGGACAGCATAAGCCGGGGGGGGGGGGGTCAGTAATACAACTCACTGTAAACAGAGTCTACCAAACCATGTAGTTACCAGTTGGTGTTCTTTCTTACCATGAACCAATGGCCAGATGGGACTTAACAGCAGCCTAAAGCATGCCTGCAGTATTGACAGGATTTACATCTTTATCCCGTGACATACAGTACCGATTTCATCTACAGAGAGTAGAAAAGGATCAAATAATATCTGGCACCAGAGACCTTCTAACATGCTGTGGATCAGGATCAGGTATAGCACGTGTCCATGTAACATGACGTTATCATCACTAGGTGGCACTGTGGATCCAATGCAGCAGGCAGGCAAGAAAGGGACCATACTAAGACTTCTGTACAGTAGGAGAATAAAACAGATCAAGTAGAACCAAATAGTATCCCTCACAAGTTCACTGAACACTAATCTTTGTCCTCAGTTGTCGACCCAGTTTTCTAGTTTGTAAAGTCTTGGAACAACTGCATCCAATAACCATTCCATCCTGGAAAGCGCTGAAACAGAATTAGGTGTTTTGCAGTGGTTACATTTCTGCTCGTATATATTTACAAGATAAACCGTAGATGATTTTCCAGCTTATTATCAACTTTATGGCACGCATATTATTTCATTTCTCTCTATTTTTTTTTTTTACATGGCAAGTGGAGTACTTTGCATTATTTAACTTGCTCTAGATGTGAGTTATACTCAGCAACCTATCATATTTCTTACATTTTCATATGGAGTCTCAATCGGAGAGGCATTACAGAGGCACTTTAACATACAATACAAATATTCCACTATATTCAATACACAGCAAAGAGACCGCCTGTGTATACCATTGTACTGTAGATGTTAAATAACACAGGACTTTTCCTGTAGAAGACAGTCAGTTCCACAGCATAGAACAGTACAGTATGAAGGGGCAGAATCTGATGAACGAGGTCTCCATGGGGAGGGTCCACGCAGCCCAGGAAAGTTATTACACCTGTCAGACATGCAGGAACACTACAGCACAGCGAGACCCAATCCTAAGAAAGGGACCAGTCTTCTCTCAGTCTCTCTATAGTACCTCTGTCTTCATTGTATCTCCTCCTCTCTAAGTCACGGTGACAGTCGTAAAGATCCAAACCAGTTCATGATGCTGTTCAGGATTGCTGAAGATCCGAAGTGATTCAGTTCATGTTGGTCATGTCCATGTCAATAGCAGAATCGCAGTTCCATGTCCAAGGACTCAAAGATAAAGTCCTGTGGTTCTGAGCACCCATAATGTGTATGAGCTTGTTGTGGTCTAATGTGTTCAGCTGTTCATGTGTATGGCACATAGTTAGTTCATGTCGATGGTGTTGAAGACCCACTCTGTGAACTTCTTGAGCTTTGCCGAGGCGTTGTAGGACTCCTCCTGGAGCCTCTGGTTGTCCTCCCTCAGGCTCTGGATCTGGGCCTGCAAGGAGGCCTTGGCATCCTTCTCCTGGACATACACAAACCAAACATTAAAGGGACATTTCCATTTTTATACCTCAATCACAATCCAAACAGCACTTTGGTCGATGATCCATTTCTGAGATTTATTTGGTTTTCTAGTTGAGTGCATGAGCCATATACTGCATCTCTCGGAAAAAGCTAAATCAATCCTTCAAAACGTCGATATAAGAAACTACACAACCATCTTATGAGTACGAGGTCTATGAAGGCTCAGAAATATGTATAATTCTAAGTGGGTATATTTCCTGTGTTTCCCTTGTACCAGAATTCATTTCTACATCTGTGGACAGCTAGTCTCACTAAGCCAAAGGTGCCTCGACCAAATATTGACTAATGGGTGTCAATAAATTATTGTCTGTTTTGCATTTATAATTAATTTAAAGCAATTTGAAGACATTTTTTTCATTATGGACCTTTTTTTTGTTAACCAGTGGCAAAACTCATATATTCAATCCATTTTGATTTCAATAAAATATGGAAAAGTCCAAGGCGGATGAATACTTGAGCCACTGTGAATCTCTGAAATGGAACTTTGATCAAAACTACTGTCAGGATAATGCTTTGCCACTAAAAGTAAGAGGAAAATTAGGTCTTAAATGCTAAAAAATAAAAGGTCCCTTTAACACATACAAAAAGCTCTCTCTACACACTAGTACTCTCCTCAGAACATTGATACAGGGCAGCTAAAACCAAGAGGTTGAGCTGTAAGTACAGATGACAGATGGACCGTGCTGGTGTTCTTTCTAACCACTGTAAGGGAAAGGCCCCCAGGTTTAGAAAAAGGTCAGTAGTAGAGGTGACAGGACAAGGTTATGTCTTGACTCGCCTTATTAAGGTCGTCCCGAAGCAGCTTCACCATGGACTCCAGCTGGCTGACTTTCCCCAACAGACTGGCTGGTGTCTCACTGTGGATGGGAAACACTCGTAACGACCCCATTTCAGACTACATAAAGACAAGCAGAACCTGAGGACTACTGGTTTGAACCAATCCAAGGTGTAGCGAGCCACAGCTCGAGACTCCAAGGGATGTCCTAGGAGTAAGCATTTGGCCTAGCCAGTCAAAACTGGGGCCAAATCTAAACTTCTGGCCATACCTGTGTCTAGATTCGCTGGACGTGCATGGTATGGAAGTGAGTCTTACCCAGGCGAGTGGTATCTCTGAGGGGCATGCTGGGGTTCAACTGACTGGGAGATGGTGGCTGGGACCTCGGCCCTTGAGCTTGCATCATTGACAGATAACAGTGTCTGAACTGCAGACAGAAAAAAACAGAACACCGTTCAGATGAACAACAGACAGACAGTAGACAGACAAGCCACTGCCCTCTGCTGTTAGATATAGGAAACATCCAGCTCAGTCTGCCTACCCTCAAAGGCCTTGGCAGCATCCACCAGGTTGGACCAGTCCAGAGTGTGGTCAGGTCCAGAGTTAGGCAGGGGCATGAGGCCCGTCTCCCTGAGCTGCAGCTTCTTGCCTCCCTGGTCCTGTCTGGACGCCTCACACAGGTCACCTGTTGGGGAGGTGCGTTAGCCGGTTCCAACAGAGCCGCCGTGCGTCAAAGGTCTTTCCCGTCAAATAAACGGTGACTCGCTTAACTCTGTGGTAACCCACACTTTACTGGCATTACCGCGATAACCCCCTCTGGGATAAACGGCGATCCCCCTGGTTTCAGACGGCACCCGCGCAGGATAACCTGGCGCTAACAGAACATGGAGAACGGTCGGGTTCATTTGATGCTCACCCAGAGACTTGTGGGAAGGTCGCCTGGCCGGGGCACGGTGGGAGACGGGAGAGCGAGGCATGGTGGAGCAGCTGAACAGCAGGTCAGTGGGGCTGTCCCGGCGCGCGGCGTACGAGGGCTCCCGCTGTCCGCTGTAGATGCTCTCGTCTGACAGAGTCCTCTGCAGGGAGCGCCGGACGGGAGGCGGGGCTGGGAATGACGGCTGGAATGAGAGAGGGGAGCGTTGGGGAGAGAGAGAGGGGCACTGTGAGGCTGCTGACTGAAACCACACACTCAGTATTGATGCACTGCAACCATTGGAAAGCACTGAAGGGAGTTTGGTCCATCAAGCAGATACTCATATCAACTACTCTGGAAAAGATCTAAATGTGACAATACTTTCCACAGCAAAACCAATGGTGCTTTGGTACTACAGCATATAGTTGCTAGATACCTTCTGGTCCTGGAGGGAGGGAGGGGGGCTGTCCAGGGTAATAAGCTTCTTCAGGTCCTCCTGCAGGCTGGACTTGGTGACCCGCTGGGGGGACTGGGCCCTGAGCTGGGCTCGGAGTTGGGGCTGGCCACCCAGCAACCCATCACTCTGGTGACGTCTGAGGAAGAGGGAAAACAACCGGCAGTGTTACGCTGCACTTCTCAGTTCGACCACAGGACGGGAGTGTTGCGCTTGTTTAAAAGGAGCCAAAACTTGACATGGGAAAGGCACCTCCTCTCAGTTGACTGAAATCTCAAGCCTCTCAAATATCAACAATCTAGAACAGAGGGATTTGTTTCTACGGGGAAAGAACATCCTTTCACAACACGACTTACGCCCCGCCCCACCCCACAGTGTGACTTGTAAATAAACACCTCGGTTCAACATTCCTCCTCTACAACCTCCCATGCTCACTTGCGTGTACTGCCAAAGTCCACAGAGTTTATGGTGCCTCCAGGCTTCCTCCAGCCAATCAGGTACTTGGAGGTGGCTCCCTGGCGGGGGTAGAAGCTCTTGGGGCCTCCAGGGGATAAGGAGGTCTGGGAGGTTGGGGAGGTGGCCAGGGCTGACTCCTCCTGGGAGGAGCTGGGGCTGCAGCCTGGACCCATGGGACTCCCAGAGTGGCCCGAGCTCAGAGTACTACGTAGAAAAACATATGAACATGAGTTAAGATGCACTCTCAGAAGCCCATTTACAAGGTCCATCGGCCCGTTAATGAAAAGGCCTCTCTCCCACAATGAGAGACTGAGTCACATGGCTGTGGAATCCTATAGTAAGCAGACAGAGAGGCATCAAGACATTCAGTTACTTGTTGATTGCATGTTAGATGGGCAGAAGAAGTGACCAAACACACTTGGGGAGCGCCATGATGTCAGCGCCAAGCACGCCGGTTCCAGTATCTCCAAAACAACACCCTCTCATCCTTTTCAAGCAAAACGGGTTCACTGAGAATTGGTGCAACGAACAAATGACATTCAGTCAGAGGCCATCCTGTGGGCAAAAAGGGGTTTTTGATGAGAGAGGTCAAAGGAGAATCTCTGGGACGATGGAACGGGCTGCAGCGCGAACGTACCGCCGGCCAGCACCCACCGCGAGATGACGTCACGTCAGCATGGGCCCACATCCCTGTGGAATGTTCCAGACGCGTGGCAGAACACATGCCCCTGAAGGGTTTAGACTGCTCTGAAGACACAGGTGTCTGACCAGATGTGTGCTAGATGGGTATTCTGAATAAACAACTACAACAGAGTGTAACTGTATTCAACTGAAAGACACATAACAAAATTTCACTTCGCATTTGTCGAATATGACCATCTTTCTGTCTGTAAACTCAGCAGAAAATTACTTTTTCAAAAACACCTGGTTTTCGGATTACTTTTCCTCACACGCTACAGATCCGATCTCCATATCTGAGACATCTCTGATATCTCCACATCTGAGATGGGAATTACAATATATAAATAAAAAGAAATAGGACACAGTGTCCTTGGACTTTTTCCATTTTTAAATTTCAAACACTCTTTCTCCCAAGTCTGACATGAAAGCGAGCGTCTCCCTCCTCTGACATGCTATGTGCTCGATATAACAAAGTCACTAGTCTGTGGTGCTGGAGGTATTTCAGGGCCACTGAGGAGAGGCTGAGTAGAGGAGGAAAGCCTCTGTTCACTCAAAGGAACTGTGGTTTAGGAGTGTTAACAGTGCTAAGCTCTCACATTCAGCATTCCTTAGTGTTTCAAGTGCTCTCATTCTCTCTATGAGAACTTGGCTCTCACACACATAAACAAACACACACCCATACATAAACACACACACACACGGACACACACACACACACACAGCAGGCTGCTGCTTGCTACGTCTCTCACCGCCAAACAGCAAGGCTTGGGAGTTTTCCATCTGGGACAATAGGGGATATATATGGACTACACTGCATCACTGTCTGCTTTGTGAAAAATGGATACGTGAGAGGAAATGCATTGCCTGCATATATCCAGCTGAGTTGAACAGAACTGAGTGGAGCACGGAGCAGTAAGGAACACACCTGGAATGGGAAGCAGCATCACTGAGGGTGTAGGATCCACTGTCCGGGCCCGGGGAAAACACATGGGTACTCTGGGTCGGGTCCTCTGAGCTTCCCGGGGGGGTGACCACGTCTTGGATTGGCAGGGAGGCGTCTGGGTTCCGCCGTTCTTTGGCCCTGGACCCTCCCGACCCTGTGGCTCCGTAGGAGGTAGCGTCGATGCCGCTGTCTGTGGACGCCGCCTGCAGGTGGCCGTTGAGATCGGAGTCTGGCCGTACCCCTGCATGGCCGGAGCCAATCTCATACCACTTCTCATCACTGTGGGCGGAGCTGGAGGCGTTACTGGATAGGGTGTTGCTGCCTGATTGGCTGGAAGAGTAAGAAGCTTCAACCTGTAAAAACAAATACCTTAATGTCACTTCCTAGGCCTTTTCTCAATTGCGTATTCCTCGACTCGTTTCCCTTTTAAAACACATTTGATTAAAAGGTTTGAGGTCCCAATTGGTTTTGAGAAGTAGGCCAGGGTAAAGACAAGACAAAGAACATGGAATTGAGACGCTATCTATGTAGCTAGGTCTTCTTACCAGAGCTCAATGTATGTTTAAGTCTGTTCCAGACACGTGGCCATATTTGAGCGTGCTGGCTCACCTTGATGTTCTTGTTGGGAGACAGGTTTCCCCCCTGCTCTTGTTGCTGGACACGAGGTATTCCAGCCTTGGAGACAAAAGGGTCTGGGGGAGACAGGTATCATGGAGAGGTGGTCATGTATCTGACCCTCATCATCTGTATCATTCAAAAATCCATAGATACGACTTTCTAAAGCATGTCCCCTTACCTGCTGTGGTTCTGCTGGCTGCCCTGGTGCCCCCCTCTCCCTCTCTGGGACACCCGGCGGTAGGCTTAGTCATGTTAGTGACATCTCCCCCTCCCTGGCGCTCAGCTGACACGGGGGAGTGGCGGTTATTGTTGCTGAACCTGAAGAAGACATGGAAGAAGATGGCGTCACATCTAGATGGATCATTTACCCAAAACAGCAGTCGCCTTGGTGACCTTCAAAACAAATTCAGTTATAAAATAAATGACAATTTCCACCTCCAGGTATTAGCCCGATGACACGTTAACATATTAGATATTCTGCTGAATATCACATTATAGTCTATGTGCACCACATGGAGATGTCCTCAGCCTTAAGTGTCCATGTTTTAGTAAATCATCAGCTACCTTTTTCATGGCTCAATGGTCAAGATGCTTAAGGAATGGTGGTCAGGTCTGCAGCCCAGTGTCAACCAGGCATCCAATGGAGAAAGAGGTACTCGGGGAACAGCGTGACATCCTTTACGTACGATTGGTCCATCTTATCAGGTACGCTATTAGTAAGACACACAATCTCCTCTAACCTGACTGATGCAGCATAGTGGCCATAACAGGCTTAATCATGAGGTTGTCCAGCTGCCATAATTCTACAGAGCAAATTCATTAGGTTGATCGTGATCGTGTTCTTTTTAAATGGATAGCAACATACTGCACAAACACTTTCCCTGGTTTCAACTATTCTTATTCAGCATAGGTACGAGGGGGAACTGGAACCAGAAAACGTCCCTGGCATTTCTCAAACACCAGTCCATTGCCCCTACACTGGCCTTGAGGTGTCCACTATTTGCCATTCAATGATAATTCTGTGCAAAAAAAAAAAAAAACGAAGTTAGACAGGACAATGGTTCCCAACTCTGGTCAGAAATGCCAGATGGCTGGCCATTGCCTGATTAAAACCGTCTCATCTACATTTTTAAGTCACTGCCAAAAAATTATGCTGAGTTACTGTTGCATTTGACCCCAAGTTACCCAAATATTGACCCACATTACCTTTGGACCTGCTTTCTCCTTAACCATAACTCTGTTGACAACCAGGTTCACAGCAGTTGGGGAGCAGAGAAATAAAGAGTAGGAAGGGAAAGCTGGAATAAACCCCGTTTTAATAATGGCCCTTAACTGCTGTTTGTTTTTTGACATAATTTGGTTAGCATGTATGTTTCCTACCTATGGAACTACAACTTCTCCAGTCTCCAGATGAGAATATTTATTTCCCATAAGACAACATTCCAACTACGTAAATAGGTTCATGCATAGTTCAGACACTTCATTTATGGTGATACAAACTTTATAGAAATTAAGAGACGGCTGGCATGGCAAGTACTTTGCTTGATGCACTGATTGGTTTCATACAAAAGCTCCCCACAAGCTCTGAACAAAATTTACAATTCTTTGGGGTTTTTTTTAGATCGAATTTAGGCATACAGTGAACTGTTGCTCAAAAATTAACATTCAATATCTAGGTAGGTATCACACTGTATGTTCAAAGTTCAACCATAAATGTTATTTAAAGACAAAACTACTGGATTTCAAAAACCTGTTCTGCACGGAGCTTGGCCTTATTTTGCTTGACATTGAAACGGTGAATATTATTGGGTTAACAAGTCTCAGTTAACATAGGTCGTAAAGTGACTTTTATTTGCCATTTTATTATGGAATCAAAATTAGTCTTGGTAACTAGCCTTTTGTAATATCTCAAATAATGGGAATCTATGATTTATTAAATGTCTATGACACAAAAATAATTAAACATCTATTACATCTATCACCTAAACTATTCACACTACTCAAAGTTAAAATAACTGTGCGAAAAAAACACACTCAGTCCTGAAACACTGTGGACCATCACCCAACAGGGAATTCCAAGTAGGGAACTCGGGCAAATCATATGAGTTTCCACTTTCGATCTGAAGATTTGTGACGTTTGACATCCTTCTTTTCCAAGTTCCCAGTCGTCTTCCACACACCACATATTTGAGCAATTTCCTTTTTATTGCTGGGTAACCCCTAAATAGGTATTTAAAGTAAATGAAGACTACATCCGGAAATATGGCGCTGAGGCAAAACCCATTTCTAGATAAACATTTTTGAATGTATATGATCTGGGTGTGGTCTGCATGTGGCCTTTGTTTGTTCCAGCCGGAGTGACCTCTCACCCATCTGGCATGGACTTCAGTCTCCAGTGGTTGGAGCCCATGGTCCCGGTGTCTGTATAGGAGAGGCTGATTGGGGAGTTGCGGGTGTGGGGTGAGCGGCCCATCACGATAGAACAGGCCAGGGCATAGTTATCATTCCCTGGGGAATACCTGAGGGAGGGACACATACCAACAGAAAGAAAGGAAGCATACAGATTCCACCACCAATTCCACACCTTCCTCCTCCCACACGTCATAACATTAGCAGGGCCTCTTACCTTTTGGGGTTGAAGGGGCGCCCATCGCTGGACACACTGCGGGGCATGACTCCAGCCCGGTCCTGGTAGTCTGACGCCGGGGCCTTGATGAGTGTCCCTCCCTGGGCCCCGGTGGCCCGGCTCTGTGGGCTGGAGGAGGTGCGCGGCCACTTGCTGCCGTTGTTACTGCGGAAGGGGAACTTGAACTCATAGGGCATCCCCTCCTTGTGGTTCTTATAGTCCACCAGGGGCATGTGGTACAGCTCTGAACAGCCTCTGTGAGAGGAACCAGACGTGGACAGTGACCACGTGCGCTGTAGACAAACAGGAAATGACGACAGGGCGTGTTGGCGAATGAGGGCCGTACCTGCGGGGGGTGGAGTCCTCGTGCGGCGGGATGATGACCACTTTGACAGTGACAGAGGTCCTCAGCAGGTCGATCATCTGCTCGTGGGAGAGCGACGCCACGGCCACCTTGCAGATCTCCACCAGCCGGCTGCCCTGGCGTAGCCCGGCCTGCCAGGCGTAACCGTAGTGCTCCACCTCCGCCACGATGCCCTCAAAGTTGACATGGAATCCCAGCTGCCCCAGGCCGTTCCTCCGCAGGGTCATCTCTGTAGTCTGGCTGCCCTTCGTCAACAGCTAGGGACACACAGGAGAGACAGACCATAAGGAAAGAGGGTAGGAGGAGAAGGTGGATAAAAGACACAAATATGTTTTACACCAAAAACAGGAGAATCCTTTGAAAAGTCAGACTTCCGCCTATATTGTCAGCATTTTGATTCATAGTCTAAAGCCTGGATCTTTCAAAGCACAACGTCTTACCACAATGTGCCCCATGGCAAAGACTGAATACACGCCAGCAGAGATTCACTTTAATCAGAGGACGCAGCACCCTTTAATTACTGAGTTTTATGTACATGAGGAAGTGTTGAAGGAAATAGTTTCGTTTTTCAATTTCAATAAACTGGCACACATTTCTAACAGTATGTTTTCGCTTTGTCATTATGGGGTACTGTGTGTAGATTGATGGCAAAAAAAGTAATTTAATCAATGACAAATTAAGTCCATAACAAAAGGCAATGTGGAGAACGTTAAGAGGTCTGAATACTTTCCAAAGGTACTGTATATAGAAGTAATCCTACAGAGTAATAATCCACTAACTGTGCTGCTACTGACCTCTAGGCGTTTGACCACCTCTCCAAAGTCCTCCGTGTTGTTGTTGATGGAGCGCAGTGACACGTTTTCCCCACGCTCATAGTAGATCTTCATGGAGGCGGGACTGCCCGAAGACCAGCCAATGATGTCGCGTGTGGCGCAGTTGAAAACCACAGCCTTGGCCTCCTGATCCAATAGGATAAGGAAGTCATTGGAAATGGCCAGTAGACACTCCCTTTCTGCCCCAGCTACCTGGTCCTCCGCATGCACCAGCCATGTCACCGCCCCCAGGCTCCGTAGCTCCGCCCCGCTGTATGGCCGCACCCTCTCTCTCCGCTTGTGAGCCAATGAGATGAAAGGAAACTTCCCTGTAGGCTCCACTGGAGTGCTGGTCACGTGACGCTCTGCCAGGTCCCGCAGGTACTCGTGCCGGGTACGTGTTGCCATGGCACCAAACTTCTCTGACTTGTGTGCGGCGTTCTCAGCGTTAATGACCTTGGCCAGCAGGAAGTCCCTGAAGACGGTGGACTTGGGAAAAGTCACGCCCTTGGGGATCGGAGGACCAAAGGAGGGCACGTCTTGGGAACGAGTCACAGCCACACTGGGGATGGAGAAAAAGAGATGAAGAGATAGAGATGGCAAGAGTACAGAAAGACAAGTCAACAAGGAAGACCTATATCCAATCACAATTAACCCTCAGGGGCACTAGGTCTGAGAAGATGTCAAGATGCAGCTTTTACTGTATTTCTTATACCTATCATCTTGCTTATTCCTGACAGAACGTAATTGGTTTGGTGTCACTATTTTGACTAGTCAAATGAAAAAAAATCTCTGAACAGGAATAGGCTGGGAAAGAAACGTGACATTTCTTTTATTGTACTCTGGCCCCTTTCACTTGCCAGAATAAAGGAGGGTGTGATTCTTGTTATGGGAAAGGCTCTCCTTAAGTTACCTACTACTCTTCCCAGTCATCTACCATTGTTGCTCCCCAAAAGACCTTCCAGAGTTGAATTACTATGAATCATTCATGAAGAAGACCTGGATATGAAACACTCTATCGTTTCTATCATTTCTATCGTTCACCACCTGATTTCCCACAGAAACAAACTGACAACCCATTAGTCTTTGGCAGACAGGTCTCCTGAAAGTTAGCATGAAAGCTAAACTCATTCGGATGCAGATGATTGCCAACGACTGGCTTGAAAATCCATAACCCAGCAACGGTGAGGAAAAGCTCCACAGTGGCACAATAGGAAATCAGTGCAGGCAAGGCTTGCGTGTCTGATGTCAGAGTCATGACAAGCCTCAGTCCAGTCCATTAACCAGATAATACAGCCGTCACATGCAGCATTGACATTACAGCCTTTAGTCCAAGCCCCGCTGAATCAGGCTGCCGTATATATCTAAACACACATTCCCCACAGCTGACAAGGCCGCTCACAGCTGACATAGCCGCTCTCAGCCATCCCCGGTGTCCAGGTCACAGGGAAGTGATGGGGAGTACAGAGGAGAAGGCTACTCCCTATTTTTATATATAAACAGAGCTCTGATTGTTATGCAACGCGGCTAAGTTGACCTATCTGCATTTGTACAGCACGAGATGATCAGTTGACCGCATCGCTGGCCACAGAGCCACTGTGCCGCTCCTACAGCCCCACTGGCCTGAACGTCACGGACACATGACCTCCCGCTTTTACCACGTGTGACCAGGTTACAGAGCAGGTCAGACTCAATAATGATCGGAATAATGACATGAACTACTAATACGCAGGAGGTCAAAATGCATACACACGGATTCAATTAGAAAATTATCAAAAAAGACAGAAAGTCAATGCATATATATCGAACCACGAGTTCATGGTAGAGCGTGAACTCACTGTGTGACAGACACACACACACACACACGCACGCACGCACGCACGCACGCAGCCCAGACCCACCTTCTCCGGCGTCGGACCCTTACGGTTCCAGTCTGCCGTTGTGTTTGTGCCCGCGGTTGACTGGGCTAGGTATGACACGTTGAGGTGTACTCGGAGTGAATCCTTCTCTCCTGCTAGCTTGGTCTGATCACACAACTGCAGGTACACACAGCTTTATTCGGCTAATTATAGCTGCTTTTACTGGCCGTCCAACCGTTGGGCTGTTTCTAGATCTTGTGCGCTTCGTACTCCTTTTTTAAATGGCATCCCTGGCTCTAAGCGAATCAGGCTCCTAGAGAGTCAGCAGCCTGGTGGCAGAACAGAAGGGAACGGAACAGAGAGGGTTTGGGGCTTTGTAGATGGGTTCATTAGATCCATGGGTTTGAGCCAGAGGCTGGAAGCTGAGAGCTGCTCTGGGTGGAGCAGAGTCTTCACTGCTTCAGGGTCCCACTCTCCATTTTATCCAAAAAGAAAAAACAGGCAAATCAGCAGTTCTCCCTTCTAGCCTCTTCTCCTCAACGACACTCGTTGGCTCTAAATCAAAAGATGTCCCCTTTAAAAAAACTAACTACTCCAGCTAAGTACGGGATGGGGCTGGAGAAAGGAGTGTTCTTAATAAATTAGCCGACTTTGATAAGGTTCGGGCTGAGACCCGTCGACGTGTTCCCATGGAGGGTCTGTGAGCACTGGGGGAAAGAGAGCTGCTCGGCTGCTCAACAATCCTCTGATTTACTTGTCCAGCCTGGGAATGTGCATGCAGCTAATTCCTTCAGATCGCTCTGACTCTGTTGCCCCAAGGCAGTGTGGCAGGCAGGCTTGCAGAGTATGCATGTGTGTGTGTGTGTGCGTGCGTGCGTGCATGCGAGCGTGGCTGGGGGTGAGGTGGTGGTGGGTAAGAACGCCACAAAGCTCCGTGATCACTCCGGAGAAAGCAGAAAAGTACAGTACAGACCCATCCCATATAGACAGCAGCTGCAGCAGTGATTTGTCTTATTCAGACATAATTAAACCAGTACAACCATCTGGCTACTGACAGGACAGAGGACAGACAGCCAGTAGTTACACAAGACGCTTTTGGTGACCAGGCCTTTCACTGGTTTTCTTTTCTCTCAGTGATATCTACCTCCATGAGCTGTTCAAACAACCACCGTTGTAGTACAAGTTTGTTTGTGACCCCCAGGCCCTCTAGTGGACATCAGCAGTTGACCACAGTCTCTCAGCAGTCTAACTCACCTGTAGCAGGTGTTGTCGGTGCCGGGGTTGTGCACACGGACGATGATGAACACGTGTTGGAAGTGCGAACGGATGGTTTTGGGGGTGAAGGGGAGAGCCCCTGGCTCCTGAAACACGATGGTTACGATGTCGTTCCCGATATGCCTCTTCCTCAGCAACTAGAACATGGACAGGACAAATTCGGATAACCATACAATAATGACAACATCTTAATGAATCTGATATTGTGTCATCTGCTAGAGCGTACCTGTTGTTTGTTGTTGGGTGTGTAGGGCAGCAGGGTGGACACGTGGAACATGATCTCATAGTCCTTGTAGGCCGTGTACAGGGAGTGGGTGCCAGTGGAATCCGCTGGAGGAAGAGAGAGAACCCATTGTACTACTACTGCATTCAGTTTCATGCACTTCACTGTCTGCTGCTCCATAGCCCAAACAGGACATGACAGTGTAGCCTGACCAGGGCCTCTCATGTTAGTGATGTAGAAGCTCTATCCAGTCTACCATAACCCTATCCATCCACCATAACCCTACCAGTCTACCATAACCCTACCAGTCTACCATAACCCTACCAGTCTACCATAACCCTA